>APFE030396605.1:54300-72158 GCA_000404065.3 Pinus taeda | reverse complement strand
CACATTAGCAAAGCTCACTTGATCATGCTTAATTACATCTAATGTAATGATCTGGGTGGTTTTACATGGAAAATGAGGCGAAAGAGAGAGATAAGTGATGAAAAACAGTAGGTAATAGTGGATGATGAGGTGTAAGTTAGAGGCTCTACACTCGCATTGGAAGGATTACATAACCAAGACAATCTCCTAGCTCAACATTTTCATATTGATCATGGCATGCTTCATTGAAAGAAGTAGACACCATTGGGTGCCAGTGTCTCACAATGGCCCTATTCCTAAAATATTTTACCAGCACACTACTGCATGTTTTAATTATTTTGTTTTTTCTTCTATTAATCTTGCATCTAGCTCCAACCACTCAAACCAAGAAATTCCATGCTTTCCTACATCACAACACATAAATCTCCATGAGTTGCATTATAAAGAAATTGAAAATATTTAAATAATACCTCATTAAAAATTTATCCATGAGGACATTTGCAATTTTATTTTGGTTCCTGTCACAATTAGTCAAATTAGCTCATAGATCAAATCATCATAAATCATAATATTAAATCATGAAATCAAATGAAATAGTGGTACTTATCTTTGAATTTCTATGTGTTTCTTTCTTTACACACACTGGATCGATTTCCCAACCCAGAAAGCATGTAGTGACCTTTTCTTTTCTTGTACACACATTGGATTAGTTTCCAAACTCGAAAAGCACCCAATGCCTTCTCATCTCTTCAACCTCATACACACACTAGATCGAATTCCAAACCCAATAAGAAACCAGTGCCTTATCTTCTCTTCTCTTCATCTTCAAATTTACTAAGTGGTTCATCGGCCTCCAAGATGAGCACTTAGTAATAGATAAATATAAATAAGCCCAACTTCTCCCCTACGAACATGGGCACTGCCAATCTCGATAGTCTTCTATTGACAAGAATGTAGATGTGTCCCACACCTTCACAAGCCCAAGCAACCCCCATTCTAGGAAGTCTACTTGTCCTAATCAATGCGGGCCCAGATAGTCTCATACCTTCTTGTCCCAACACATTACATAATACATGGGTCCAGATAGTCCCATACATACCTGTCCCAAAACATTACACAACACACGGGCCTAGATAGTCCCATACCTACCTATCCCAAAACATTAGACAACACATGCACATATACATATACATAGTACATACACATATACACATGGCATAGTACAACATGTACACAGTAGTGTTGAAAATCCATAGACCATGCCCTCTCTATCCACAGACATTAGGCAACACTTCCTCTACTGTAATTCCCACATTTTACCGTATGCATCCACAACCCAAATCCAAAGTCTGTGGTTTCATCAATAATGCATACTTATCCCAGCATGTCGTAGATCACACTGCTTTCATTATGTTGATATATCCTTCAACATTCCCTGTTCATAATATAAATGTGGGCATAATATAAGAATCATATTCATGTGATACTAAAATCATAGATCAACCAGGGTTGTGTTTGCCCAATTGATTCCTCGCATAACCAGGAATATTACATGCCATCCACATTTACATTAAATTAATATAACCATCATTCTTCCACAAGAATGACTCCTAGAAAAACTTGTCAGTCACAATGGTATTCATATGTATATAAACATTTTTCATGATTATGAACATATCATATATTTACATATGTATAGTGAGTTAAGGTCAAGAGAACCTCCCTTGCATTATTTCCATGGCTACTCTATCATTGTCCATTATTCGCTATGGACCAAACCAACCCACTTGGTTGTCATAGCATTGTCCAACATATATTGGCATTTGTCACAAAAATTTAGAGTTGAGATAACACCCTTTATTTAAGCAAGGCATACATCAGCCAAAGGAATTATTTTACTAGAATTTCCCCCTTTACCCTTTTTATCCCACCTTCTTGTTGTTTCTTGTTACATTGTGTGGGAAATTTCCAGCCTCTGACATTTCCTTCATTTACACTTGTTTTCATATTCAGGAATGATGCTCAAGCATACACCAATGATAGTCTTTTCTAACACATCACCTAAGCCCAACCTTTCTCATTTTTGTCATGCTCTTTAATTATTTGTATAGCCCCTTTCAAGTTGTATTATGATTGGTTCTCTTCATCTCCCTAACTGGAACCTTGTATCTTTCCTGCCACGTCAAACAAGTTTTCCTTGGGCCCCATGCATGATATTGGAAAAGAAAAAAAAGGAAAAAGGAAAGTAAGGACAACCAATACAAAAGAAAAATAAAAAACAACTATAAAAAAAATCATAGAAAAGCATGCCCATTTGCAAATATATAATCAAAATGATGTTAATCCATGAAATCAATAAATTAAAACCACATCACATCAGTGTTCAAATAAAACAGTCCCCAAAAATAAATTTAATCCCCATCAGTCTAGCATTCATGGTACTTCTAGCATTCATGGTACTTCCAGCCATCATACAATTGCGCATATGTATATATATGTATTTTCACATACCAAAATCAGTTCAAGACTTCTTTTCAAGGATCATAGTAACCTTGAAGTATTACATTCCCAAAATACTATATAGGAAAGTATTTTCCAACGTATGTTTGAGCTTGAGGGAGTGATCCATCCTCTTTCTCAAAATTTGCGTTATGGATCCATGTCCCTAGGGCTTTGTTAGGCGCCTATACTACTAGAGTAACCCCTTATTGTTATTAGTACAAACCCCTTATTATATTGATGTACCCATGTAGTGCCCATATTGTTACTATTGTGCCCCATAGAAGCCCACTATTGTTATTATTGTGCCCTTACATTATTATTGTTATGTCGACTCTGATTATATTATGACCCCTTAGACTCCTATATATAGAAAGGAGGTCTTTTCTTTTGTATCATCCAAGAATTTTTCATTTATGTAATGTAAAGGAGGTTGCCCCCTCAAAGAGGCTGAATTCTAAGGCGTTGATCTATCTTTTCTATCTTTTTGTGAGTTGGTTTCATAATAGGCTTGCACGGGTTTTCGTCCTTCTTTTTCTTCCTATGGGGACAAATCTTTCTTATGTGTTCCCCTTTACAATGCCAACAAGGAAATATTTTCTTCTCCTTTTCAGCCTCACGGGGCCTCTTCCTGTCAATATACTTTTCTCTTTTTGAGAGTTTAGTTTGAGATGTCAATTCCTACAAATGATTTTGTAGTTCGAAGTTCCACTCAGCCAGTTCTTGTTGTTTCCTGGCAAACTTCCAATTTTTTTCCTTGCAAATATTTAGCTCATCTTCCAGGTCCCTGAACTCAGCCTCTAAATTCCTAAATATTCCTTTCCCTTGGAGGGATTTCCTTCTTCCTCATTGGACTTGGTCCATATCTTGTTGCATCATGCCATGATACATGTTTCCTTTCAGTGCCACTGAACCTTTCTATGTGTTGCTGCATACACTTAGTTGTTAGTTCATTAATGAAATAAAATACATAAACTAGTGGTCATCTTACTAAGTTAAGCCAAACAGGTTCCCTACAACTATTCACACATCCTTAAAGTTATTATCAGCCACAGTTACCATCAAGCAACTTCAAATGTTGGATTTTAATCCTTGATCCATACTAAAAGAATAATTAAAATCAATCTCTTTACCAAGACTGCTATTACCATATTTGAATCAACTTTTTAAAAGTTTAGAAGAATTCAAACTTCTCATTAAGGAAAACAATCATGTTATCTATAACCTCAATGGGTTAGTTAGGAATCACTTGTATTTCTCATACTTATAATTTTTCACATTTACTAAATGCATCATAGAACTTGCATGTAATCCCAAGTTAGCATATAATTATTCATTACCTTGTTACACCACCATTCACTTTGCACATGCAAATAATCACTATACAAGCTATGATCATAATGTTATAACCAACACCTACAACAAGAAATTATCAAATCACTTGGCTCTCTAATATAGTCACATACACTACACCTTCATTTCTTCTATGATAGAGACCATCCAGTCCAAGTTTTGAACCTATAAGCTTTGATATCACTCTATAAAATACCCCTGCTATCCCTAGACACAACTAAGGGTAGATAGAGGAAGTTTCTAACCTGACCCAACCTCCAAAGTCCATTTATGGAAATGGGTTCTAAATTTTTTGACATTTTAAACTTTATTAATACTAAAAATAGATGTCATCATTGCATTAATCCCATTAAGACCTTTCCAACAATATAAAATTTGCTTTCATCTGACTCCCATATCAAAAGATATAGTCGTTCAAAGATTGGACTATCAGATAGTGCCATTTAATCTTGACTTGCCATGTGGCACCCATGTGATCTCCACGTGGTTTTCTAATTCTTCCACCTCACTACCACATGGTAGTGTTACCTTAGTTGTCAACCCATTCATGTCGTGCCACGTATTGACCCATCTCTACAGCTCACAAGGACCAAAATACAACATAATGCATATTATACATTCATTGTACATGGGTGTAGACCCACAGTGACCATGTCACCCTGGGAATAAAATCGCAGCGGATTCCAATACAGACCCCCATCGAAGTCAGGGACGACTTTCCAAGACTATGTGGAAATGTACACTACACAATAAGGCTTAGCCTCCCCCTTGGCCAATAGGTAAATTCATTTGCATCATGTGACACTTATGCCCTTCAAACAGGTCCCATGTGCCATGTCACCCCAAGATTTAAATCCTGGGAGTTTTTCCATGCCCTGCATTTGATATCTTTAGGGTTCAGGGTTTTAGGGTGACATCACTAGAATTAGACCCTAGGGGGATTTTTTCCATCATCATTCCCTTCATGTGGCCTGGGACCCATGCAAGTCTTCAAACCCCCTACAAGTCATAGCTTCCACGTTAAAGGGAGATTTGGGGGTTCTTTGCCTCGATGCATGAAATGTTTAACAACTAACACCACCTCACCTTGTCATCCCGATATTTCATTCCTCATGGAACTTGCCCAACCTCCCAAAGAAACCATTAGGTTACCAAATCTCTAGCACACATGGACAATTTTAACACATCTCAATCTCTGACAGACAAGTTCTCTCCCACCTACACCTTTGGTCATGGCTCTGATTTGCATGGTTTAACTGGATCTTAACCTTTTCCTCTGAATCTTTATGTTTCTAGCCACTGCGCCTTGGTAAATGTTAACGCATATATAAGGGGACTTTTCTCGAGCCTCCTCTTGAAACCTCTGAGGTACCAAACCTTCGAGATCCATTTGACGATGAAAAACTATTTGCAACACCAACGAGCTAGTTCGTGTCGGGTAAAATCCATACAAACAAGCCCCACAATGCCACATCACTCTGGGAGTCATGAACGGGCCTCTACTTGAAACCTCCGGAGTAAAAATATTAGGGTCATCCAACGGTCGTTATAGCGGTTTATGATTAACAACTTGTATCACATTCCCTCTAGCACTTAGTCATAACACTTGGTCATGAGTTTTAGATGGTCTAAACAATGCTCAAGCATTTCCCTCCAAAGTGTTAGGGTTCTAGCCTTCATGCACACGTATACTATCCTTCCTTTTGTGTTATCCTTCCTGAGCTTAGCCTAGCTTTAGCGCTATGCATTTCTTATGGAATATAATAGATGACATGTATAAGTTTCACATGCGATCGTTGGCCCTTCCAAGCTTATATGGCCTTGGCCTTTCTATATATATATATATATATAGAGAGAGAGAGAGAGAGAGAGAGATAAACATTGGATCACTACCTCTCCTGAGCTCACATTATCTCGACTCGTCTCTATCATACATACATATACACTATATATATATATGAAAATGGGATAACTATCCCTTCCGAGCTTCAAAAGAACTTCTCTTAATCCGACAATACATAGATATATAGTCTTACAAACTAAGCTATCCCTCTGAGACTTTACAATTTATAAACTAAGGCCTAATGGTCATTCTTATAGCAGAACAATAGTTATTATAGAGATCCCTCTACATCCTAACACTTGTGAAACTCATACATTTCACTAGATTCAAGCCATAACTTATTCATACATTCAAATACATACATGCCCTTAACTCTAATTTACACTCGAATTAACATAGGGAATTAATTCATTCCAAAACTATGCATGAATTTAGTAATTCTTTGTCATACAGGAAATATACTTCCCAATAATATCAAGGCTATTGTTAATCAACATAATTAATGAATATTAAACACTTAATGCATTTAGATGAGTTCAACCTCATATTCATATGAAGGTCTGCCTATCTGTCCCATTCAAGGTTTCAAGCCAACTTCTAGGCTCTAGAAGAAAAATACCAAAATTAATCCATTCTTTATAAATACACTAAAGACTTTGAATCCATATTTGCACAGGAAATCCCATTCCTAGGATTAAACCATGCATTGTGACCATAATTGAACACATATGTGGTATTCAATAGCATTTATACAGTATAACAAACATCTATTTGGAAATCCATGGTTCAAAAGGCATAAAATTACCTCATAATATAATAACCAAAGTCAAGAGCTATACATGCATTTAGGCTTTATGAACACTTATTTGAAAATGAAGGAATCCAAGTAACTGAGATTGGGATTCTTACTCTCTACACAGCCTTAGACAAACTACAGTCAAGCCTTCTTATAGTAGTCACCCCTTAGCCAAATTCCAGAGGTTGAGGATGATTTCTTAAGGGATTAAACTAATTCTGCCAACTGAAACAAGGACTCCGGAGGACCATACACCTCCACCCACTAGCTATTTCAATAAGAATTGTGGCTTTACCATCAAAGATTGAAACAGGGAATCCAGAGGCTCACCTCCACCCAAAACTAAATGATTTCTCTACTCCTTGTGTTTTGATAGTAGCACAAAGTTATCTTCTCTTTTCTTCCTATGGTATGGCTTTCTCTCTATAACACAGTTAATTCTCCACCTTGTCTTCCTGAGAATTTCAGTTTTGTTCTCCTTCAATAGAGCTCTCTTGCATTCTTTTTTTTTTGGGGTCTCTCAATATTCTATCCTCCATACTTAAAGTGTGTTGGATGAGAATGTCCATAAATATCGAATGATATCTTCTTTTTCTCTCCCCATCGAAGGCTCTCGACCTCCACCGCCTTTGATCTGGATTTATGCAAGAGCGCAACAAAATACAGATATAAACATAAACACATAGATGTAGCAAAAATAAAACTTCATTTCATTAATATCAAAGAACTTAAATATGCTTACATACAGAATGGAAATAAACTAGCTCGGGTGATGGTAGATTATCTCTAAGAAGAGATGTGACAGCTACATGCCTCTGAACTATGTTACAATGAGGTTTGAAGGCTTATTTATCATTAGAGACAATTTAAAACCCCAAACATCCAAAAACCTAACCCTAGGAGATGAAGCGCCAAAATTATGGGCCCCGTTGGGGTAAGTTGGTACATCAACTTCCCAGGGTCGTAACTTCGGCATATGATGTGTGTTTGACACGTACGATACCTCGTTAGAAAGATCTATCTGAGGACTATAACTTTCAACTGCAAATGTATATGAAATCCTTATGTTTTCCCGTTTTCCAAAAAACATTGTTTAGGGCCTCAAAACGGCTTTGGAAGTTCGGGACTAGAAAAATTACCAAAAATAGTAAAGTATGTTACAATTAAGGAAACCGAAATTGTGCTATGATTAAGGAAACTGGAAGAAACAATGGTGGGGGTCCAAGTGGAATAAGCAAGTGACCACCAATATCCACCAAAATCAGTCCTCCCTCTTAGGAAGCAATGGTCCCCATTGCATTGAGTGCCTCCATGAGATGGGGAAACTTCTATTGAACATGGTTCATGGTGAGCCACTTGCCTTAGTGTAGGAGTTGGCCAGCTTTGACAACCCGATAAAGTTGGATCTTCTATTGGAGAGTGTTCTTGATCTACGTTTTAGTTGTGGCCTATTCTGGGGGGCGCGGAGGTGGCCACAATCTTCTTCTTTCCTTGAGGGTGAATAACGAGGAGGACAAATTTCCTTGTCTGAGAGATGATCTTATTGCATTCCTTTATAGAGATCAAAGAGATGGCGGTAGGCAATGCTACCTCCGGTATTCTGTACAACTTATTCCCAAAGTAATAATAACAATGTGAGGCCTAGACTCATACACATCATGATGCTTCCACAAGTAAGGTTGGCCTAATAATACATCACAAACTTGAAGAGGAGAAACATCACACAATACCTCATCTATGAAGGGCTTGATGTTGTAGGGGATGCGTCACTGTTAGCTGACACGAAGATTTCGTCCCTGGTGAAGCCACTTGATGGTGTATGGATGTGGGTGTGGTGTGGTCGACATGTCCAGTCGCTTCACGACCTCTACTGAAATGAGGTTCTTTTGGCTCCCACTGTCGACAATGAACTGCAATGGGGAACCATTCACCCACATATGTGAGTGGAAGAGGCATTTCCCCTCCTCTAGATCTTCAGGCTCAATCTTCTAGATATTTGTGGCAGTAACGGTGACACTGGGTTCCACATCAATAATCTGATTCCCCTTGTCGGATTCTAACTCAGAGTCAGAACATGCATCTGATTCGGAAGCCTTTAGCTCGTCCACCTGTGACTGCTTGGCTTGACACTCACTCATGTTGTGAGTGGGAATCTTATGGAACTCACACCACTTTCATGTGTCCTTCTTTGTATTTGTGGTGTTGTTCTTTGCTTGCAGCTTCGATAGGTTGTCTTGGGTCACCCCGCCTTAACTTTGGCCTTTGTTCTTTGGTTTGGTGCGCCTTTCCCTTGCTTCGGATTTTTAGATCCAAAGTCTCGCTTCTTCTATTTAAACTTATGCTTGATCTTGACACCATATTGATATGTTTTCTTGTTTTCCAAAAAAATGTCATTTAGGGCCTCAAAACAGCTCCAGAAGTTCAGGAACCAAAAAATTTCCAAGAATAATAAAATGTGCTACAATTAAGGAAACTCAAATTGTGTTATGATCAAGGAAACTGAAAGAAATAATGGTGGGGGTCCAAGTGGAATAGGTAGGTGGCCACCAATATCCACCTGGATCAGTCTTCCCCCTTAGGAATCAATGGTCCCCATTGTGTTGAGTGCCTCCATGAGATGGGGAAACTTCTATTGAACTTAGTTCCTGGTGAACCATTTTCCTTGGTGTAGGAGTTGGCCAACTTTGACAACCCAATACAGTTGGATCTTCTACTGGAAATTTTTCTTGATCTACGTGTCCATGATCCGATCAGTTGTGGCTTGTTCCATACAGTATGGGTTTAGCTCTATTGGTGTGAGTTATTTTGTAATGTTTGGTTTGTCCAGTAATGGTGGAAAGTATGGTTGAAGGCAGTCCACATTGAACACTGGGTGCAGGCCAAGGAATGGTGGAATTTTGAGCTTGAAAGAATTATCTCCTATAGCCTTGGTGATGGTGTATGGCCCATATCAGAGTGGGTGAAGCTTGCAGTTGGGCCCAGTGAGGCACTCCTTCTGCAAATGTAACTAAACTTTGTCACCCACCTGGAAGTTGTGTGGCACCCAATGTTGATCATGACATTGGTTGTACTTAGCATTGGCTCTTTCCAATATGTCATGGACTTGCTGGCAAATGTGTTGAATGTGCTCAATGAAGTTGTTATCCTTGTCATCTTTGGGTTGGACATGAGCCGAATCTTCCTGAGTAGCTATAAATGGTATGGGTACATCAATGGGACATAGTGGTTGGAATCCCAACCCCATCTGAAAGCGCATGTGGCCAGTTGAGCTATGGAGAGCTCTGTTGTAGCTGTGTTGGACATAGGGGAGGCTTTCATCCTGTTGGTGAGGATGCCTCAAATTTTACATGCATAGAATGTGCACAATCATCTTGTTTACGACCTTTGTTTGGCCATCAGTTTGGGCGTGGAAGGTTGTGGACTTAGTGAGCTTGGTATCCAATATCGACTAGAGGCTCGACCAAAATGTACTCAGAAACCTATTATGCTGATTTGAGATAATAGACTGTGGGATCCTAAAGTCTACCCATTCTCGTTCAAAGAAGAGCTAAGTAGTGGCTTCTGCGGTGATACACTTCTTATAGGCCGCTAGAATGGCCATCTTAGAGAATTTGTTGATAACCATGAAAACACAGTTATTGCCATGCTTAGTAGAAGGAAGGCCTGACATTCAATCCCTGGAGATGGATTCCCAAGGCCAACAAGGAGTATGCAGAGGGGTATATAGGCATTTCTTCTTGATTATTGGTTTGGCAATGGCACAAACAACGTAAGATCTAATTTACTTCCCAACATCATATCGAAGGTTCCGCCAATAAAAACACTTATACAACACTGCCACTATTTTCTCTACTCCAAAATGTCCAGTGACCCGACTATAGTGCGCCTCCAAAATCATCTTGGCACACTCTCTTGAAGGAACACAGAGGTGTCCCAAGTGGCATAACAGTGCACCTTGGAGGTGAAAATCTGTAACTTTCTTGCCTTCCAGGAGCATCTGGTACATGTTGCTGAATTTTGGATCACTCTTGTAAAGATGCAGCCATCCCAAAGTCTCATGCCCATAAGAGTTGAGCACAATGGTCAATGTCATAACTAGCAGTCGACTAAGACATTCTGTAGCATTATTGGTGATGTGCTTCTTGTACTTGATGTTCAAATGGAACTGTTGCAAATATGTGGACCATTTATGATGTCGATCATTCTACAACTTTCCTAGTGTTTGTATAAACTGCAGGGGTCGGTGATCTATGTGGATGGTCGTTTCCTTCCCCATAATGTAATGCTTCCATTTTCGGCAGGCCTACATAATGGAATACATCTCTTTGTCATAAGTGGGATACTTTCAGACTCTATCTTAAAGTGTCTCACTATGATATGCCATTGGATGCCCCTGCTGGGTAAGAATTGCATCAATAGCATAGTCAGATGCATCTGTCTCAATTTCAAATGGTTGTTGCAGGTCTGGTATATGAGCATTAGTGTAGAGTAGAGGCGAGGCTTCAACTAGACAAATGCCTTCTATTGGGATTCAGACCAAAATAACTTTTCTTTTGCTCTGCCCTTGGTGACTTGACTCAAAGTCCAAGTGATACGAGAGAATCCCAAAATGAACCTGTGATAGGAATTGCCAAGACCCACAAAGCTATGAAGCTCTATTAGAGTGTTGGGGCTAACCAGTCATAAATTCCATTTTTACCATTTGCAGTGTTGTAGAGCTCTGAAGCATTGGTGCCACTCTTGCCTCACACAAGCACCCTGAAGTCAGTTTTTCTCTTTCGCACCATCCTTTCGTACCATGCTCAGTGCATGGCTTTCCGATTTTCTCAAACAATGGTGAAATTTGTTTTTCTCATTTATGTGTCAATTATGCCTCCCCAACGACCAAATGTCCAGGTAATGTATATGTTTCTCTCTAATTTTATTTTTTTGCATATTAGAATTGCAAAATAGCTCCAAAAAACCATTGTTTTTGAAAAAAAAATATCGTGCACAGTGTGTTCAATAGTTTCGCCTCGCACTGATAACGATGCACCCTGTAAATTTACAGCTTGCACCACAATTCGGTGTGTGAACCTAAAGCACTACAATGTTGTTGGTGCATATTTTAAATTGAAGCGCACCAAGAAAATCTATAAATTGTACATCTATGTGTACATATTTAAGTTACTCCTGGTGCATTTATATTTACCAAATGCACTGCAAACATAATATTAAAAAAATATAGATTGGTGTGTTCTATAACCTGAACGTTTTGTACCAGTGCGCAAATGTTATATGTACCCACTTGTGCATAAGGTTGTCAATGCATTGTGTTGAAAATGTATTTAAACAAACCAAAAGTGGTGTGTCATCTGTATGTACACACTAATGCTGGTGCTCTTCTATTTGGTAGTGCACCAAAGCCAGTGCATTACTGTTTTTGAGGTGCACTAGGGATGAATATTTTTCTGTTTTCATTGAAAGTTATTTGTCCATATTTATCAATACATTTTCCATTTAATAAAAAAAAAATTATGTTTTATGTATGAGTTTGATGTATTTTATATGTCAATCATGTTGCAGAGATGTCAACAGAGGGAGCAATAGCAGAAGCAGGAGAAAATAACAGATCAATACCATATGATCTGACCATGGGAGGCACTAGAAGGGAGATGGATTTACACCTTTTCCCTATTAGTGTAGCGACATGGGTGCTCTTGAGGAATGTAGGACTCCTTAAGTACTATGAGGAGGATACATCCCTGAATGCGCACTCTAGATTGTTGTCACAACCAATCTATTAATGGGATGTCCACCAATAATCTTTATGTGTCGGTCCTAACACATGGTATAGACCCTCTAAAGAGGATATATATTTTATCACTAGCCTATCCAAGAGAGGGAAGGTTTTACCGAGTTACCTATTGTCCCCCATGGGGTTGCAGCAAAGAGTTAACTTGTCTACTCTCAAAGATAAGTTGGGGGTCATGTTCATCCAACAAATTTTCAAGTGCATGGCGGACAGCTACAGATTTCTTCTTTTGTTGCGTAGGAGGTTTGGTGCCTCTCATTATTAGTGATCGAAATTGCACATTATACTAGTGATGGGCATCCCATTAGTTGCCCTATTTTGTTTTATTTCGATTCTTTGATCCAGGGGGCACAATGTATCACGTGGTCTACTATTTTTTGAGGCATTTTTGTAAGGCTTTAGATAGTTGTCGTGTGATGATACATGGGAGGACGAAATTCCCTTTCGCTTCATAGATTTTTTGTTTATCTTTTGTGAGGTTTACTGAGACAAGGCGTACATTTGAGCATCGCCCTCCTAGGTCGATGACTGAGGTGCGAATGCGCATGTGGGGCGAAATGATGCCCAAGAAGGACTTGTCAGAGTATTCGGCTAGGATTTATGCCCAAGCACTAGTGCTACTAGCCAGCGAGGATGACCACGCGTTTATCTTGTTATTGTTTCCGTATGCATGTATGGATTGGAGATAGTGTCCCAACATCCTCTTCACACCAGATAAGCCTGCAAATGATAGAGGTAATATTAGTGTTTTCTTTATATTAATCTAGTTTCATTTTATTGTCTTAAATAATTAGAATAAAATTTATTCTAGCACAATCCTTAACTTGTTTTGTTAAATTGTCTAATTATTATTGTGTACTATATATTTTGTAGACATTGACACATTCCTTGGGGACATGCCTCCTCCCCCACCAAAGGGAAAATGAGGAGATGGGCAAGGCCTAAGAGGGTGAGGCACATCCTCAGATGCAAGGGGTGTGGGCATATGGGCCCATAAGGATGGTATGATATTTAGGATGGGTTACTATGACTGATTGTATGGACTTTTGGATAGGAGGGAGTCCAACCTGCGAGGGATCGAGACATCAGCGCAGATCCTAGGTCCGTGGATCTCTTGAGGGATTTACCGCGCAAGATGATGAGTATTATGCATCATATTATTGGAGCTAGTAGGCTACTAGCAGCGAGGAGGGATGTAGGGAATAAGGAACCATATATGTCAAATGAGTCTTCACATAGTGCTACCTCGTCGGATAATGATGATGAGGGTGGTGATCATACTTTTGGTATTACTACCCCATCGGATCATGGTCATGGTGTTGGTGATCCTTCTTATAGTACTTCCCCATTGGATCATGGTCACAGTATCAATGATCCTTCTGCTAGTACACCTCCTCATCATTTAACTGATGATCAAATCCCAAAGCTAGAGGATGTGCCTCATGTTTCTCTTGAGAGAGAAGACCAGCCACCTTCTCCTCCACCACATGGTTCGATAGTTGATGCAGTACTTGACAATCCATCGTCTTCTGTTGCAAACCAGGATGCCACTACTATGTTTGTTTTATCAGAGATTTGATAGCAGGCATTTGCCTTGTTTGTATATATATATATATGATAGATATGGTGCATTTTTTTAAACCAGAATGAGTGGTATAATTATATATAAATCGCGCCCATTCACGTTTAAAATTGAAATTTTACATCATAATTTTGAGCCTACTAAGGGCTTCTGAAACTTTATTTGTTCCCCATCCCTTCCCTGAGAGTTTTACCCATACTTATTACAAAAATATCCCATTATTGGTAGCCTCTGGCTATACACTCTGCAAAATTGATATAGTAAATATTTACATGTATAGTTTTCCATAAAAAGAACATTTTTAAACTGAGTTGTTCTCTTCCCTTTTTAAACATTTTTAAACTGAGTAGGAGAACATATTACTCCTCAATCGGTGTTGGACAATTAAGATCAATTCTAGTGAATTATTCTTCAGTCCTCAGGTTGTTCTCTTCCATTTTGAGCTTCATATGCTTAATTTTTTGTCTCAGCGTGTCCACCTCGTCCTCCACTTGCTGCATGTGCTCCTTCTTTTCAAGTTGTTTCTCCTACATAGTCAATGCCTCCTTTTTTTGTTGATGGATATACCTCTGCAAAATATCCATAACTTCCCTAATTTCCAAATTCTCTTGCACACAGTCCTTATAGGTATGCATGTTGCTACCACCTTCCCGAGCTCTGCCCTCCATTGACCCCCCCCGTCCTAGGTTAGCAACAGCCCTAGGAACCAGACAGAGAACTTTCCTCTGCTAAGTTATTGTGCACACTCATGTTCTTCACCAGGGAACAACCAAAATGCCTAATATCCAAGATATCATAGACCCGCAACTCAGAAATGTTCCAAATGTTTAACCCAAACCTTGCATTTTACTACTCAAACTTCTCCGCCCGACTCAGCTTACTAGCACAAATATTTACAGCACTCAGCCTACCAACACTATGCATATCAACACCCAACTTCCCCTCTAGACTTCATACGCCACCAGAGACCACCCTGATGGCCAAGGCTTTGACCCAAAACCTGCAGCAATTACTCAGTGACCCTAGCTTCAATCATTGGGTCTTCACAGAGAAAACCTGAGAAAAGATTAACCAGAGACCATGACATCAAATCAAACTATTACTCAACATATAGAAGGTGTAGGTCTGGATTTTGATGCAATACTGGAGATTGGTACTCATGAAGCTAAGATTCCAATGCTCCACCATAACTTCCCATCTGTTCTCCTCAACCTTCATCCTAACCCATGCCTTCCTTCCACGCACGGTCTGAGTAGTTCGGAGCAGAGGGATTAAATGTTTCTCATGCTCTCTTATTATCTTACCATTTCCTATGTTGGCTAGCCTACCATTGCAACATATTTTATGTTGTGGGGGATGGGTTCTCACATTGTGAGATCTCCCTAAACCAAGTGTAGTACCTTCGTGATGGAAGTAGCCATGTTACTCCAGCGAGGTGAGCCTTTCAATGCCATGAGGCGCGAGGATGGGTAGGGCTGAGTAAAGGCTGATGAGACATAGACTGAGAAGCAGAAGATGGAATTAAATGGAGAAGGGTGTCATAACTGAATGGAGTGGAGGAAGAACGAAATGGAAAGGAGGCTAATCGGAATGGGAAGGAGAAGGATGATGAGGGTTAGAGAGGATAAGTGTAAAGGGAGATGAGGGGAAAGGGAGGAAGGGTTGGGGGGGGATTATATAGAGAATGAATGGAGAGAAGGGGGGTAAGGGATATTGATTTACATACCCTAATATTTCAAAATTGCTTTGTCTTCCTAAATTCTTGGTCGAGCCAAGAATGTCGACCTCAATCCAATATTTGGAATCCATGACTATGATTAGGGAATGCATAGTGTTTCCTCTATCTCATTCACTTCCCTTTTTTTTGCATTCATCTTACAAGCCAAATTTGCTTTCTTATCTACTTCTCGGTTATTCCCTCTTAGGATGTGAAAGAACGACACCAAATCAAAGAGGGCATATGTTTTATAATCAACATTGAGTCTCCTAAGACTTGGATCTTTCTGATGCCATTTTTTTGAGCCAAGGAAATTCCTAGAAACATACCATAAGCCTCAGTTTGATTGTTTGTCTTCCTACCCAAGCCCCAAGCATATATGTATTTGATGTTTCCTTCGAGATTAATGAGAATCCCTCCCCCTCCTGCCACCCCAATATGGTGCATTTTTTTTTACTCATGTTTATGTACATAATTTATATGTTGGTGTTGATGTGTATATTGTTAGGTCATGTTAGATATGTTCATTTAGTGTGTTTGCAGATAGATGTGTATGTGATAGTAGTTAATTGACATGAGATATATATTAATTTGAGGATGTGTGTGGTGATGACGCTATATTTATAGAGAGTTTTAGGGGCGAATTTTAGCCCATGGGCGAAATTTAAGGGGTTTTATATTTTGGAAGGGTGAATTTTTTATATTGCACCCATTTTCTATAGTTCACCCAAAAATTATTTAAAAAATAAATCATTATTATATTTTAGCCCTGAAAAATAAAGTAGTTAAACATTCAAAAGACCGAATTCGCCCTATTTTTAGGTGGGGTTTGCTGCCATCGCCCCCAATTTTCATAATGAAGTTGGGCTTTGCTTCAATCGGCCCCCATTTTCACAATGCAGGTAGGGTTTGCTTCAATCGCCCCTGATTTGCAGGTGGGGTTTGGTATTCATAGTGAGCGGAGTGATGGAGCTGAACGATGGCCTCTTGCTCCTGAAATTCTCTTTTTCCTTATTGCTCAATCTTCCACCAACTAAAAGAGGGAAGGTTGCAAATCGCCTCGATTTTCACGAATGTAGGTGGGGTTTGGTCTTCATAGCGAGCAGAGTTATGGAGCCGAACGATGGCCTCTTGCTCCTAAAATTCTCTTTTTCTATATTGCTCAATCTTCCACCGACTTCCACCGACTAAAAGAGAGAAGGTTGCAGGATCATTACGAAATTGATCCCAGCAGAACCTGTAGATCCACCAGCAGAAGATCCAATTAAAGAATCTATTCCAATTGATACAGGTAGAGAGACATACTCCGCTGCAGAGGCACTTTACTCTACCTTCAAAGACTACGACGTTTGTGAAGCTACAACTACTAGAATGGATTCTTAGTAAACAACTACCTTTAGGTCTCAATTGCCCAATCAACGAATTGTGAGACATACTTTACTTCGATATCAATGATTCGCTTACCCTTTGTCTAAGGCTTAGTATAATTAGGCTTTCCCTTAGTATCAAAAGGATAAGTTTCTAGGCCAAAGTAATGGTAATATTCTAAGCCTCAATAAGTTTCTTTTTCACTATATATTTCCATCTTGGTGTCATGGCTAAATTTTAGAGGAAAATATTTGAAATGTATGCAGTATATGATTGCATTGTTCTAGTGATATCAACATAAAAGGGGTAAATGCCCGTAGGTTGTTTCTCTTAGTTGAGTTTTAGTTGAATTGGACCATGATACTCACTTGTTGCAGTTCAAAAGTTTTTTATTTTTATTTTAGCTAGCCTAAGTGTGTGAATGGGGAACTATATGTATGGTGATGGCATGTTCCCTAGTATCACATTTGAAATTTAGAATCTGTGGTTCTACTATATTGAGTTTCTCAAAGGAAGGAGACCATTGAGCTTACCTTTCCAAAACGATAGAAATCATAGTAATTAACTTCTAGTAAACTAGGTTTGGTGATTCTCCCTGTTTTAGAGGTCAACTGGTGACCAGAACGCTATTAGAGGAGGTGCAAGTGAAGATTTTATCAAAAAGACTAACTCTTCGTTAAATAAGGGTTAACCAGAATGAGCCTTTAATAGTATTGACCTTTCATGAGCAACCTTTCCTTAGGTAAGGGTTAATCATAGATAACTCTTTTGAGCTTAGCCTCAGAGTATCCACAATAGAAACCATATTTGTCAACATTTCAAATCCCAACAGGGATACATCATCATGACCAATCTGAATGATGATAGAAGAAGAGCTTTTTGAGAGGATAAATAGTTAAAAAAAAATATTTTGATTAAAGATCGGCT
>APFE030396605.1:36213-53607 GCA_000404065.3 Pinus taeda | reverse complement strand
TTAATTATTATAAAAACCTTCCCAGATCCGGGTGTTTAAATGGGCAACAGGTACGTGGGTAGTCGATTGGATGGGCGTGTGGCTTATCACCACCGCCACTCGGCCTCGCACAAAGCTGGTCATTAATTCACTTCAACTCAACTTCAATGTTGCATTAACGCAGCCTGTCCCTCCTCTCCGACCGGTTCATTTTCTTATCATGGCGCCCTCAGTTCGTTTCATTTGTGCTTCTCCTCTGCGCTTGATTCACTCCTTTGCTGATGCAGAGATTCGCTCTCAAACCAGCCCGGGGAAACGTTGGGCTCTGGTTCATTGGGTGGATTTCTGGCTGAGGTTACAGGTCTCTGTCTGCCATTTCTGCAAATTCAAAAGCTGCTCATCATCTGCCCTCCCCTATGCCCATCTGAGTACTGAAGCCAAGCCATTTTTAGTCCTTTTCGACCTCCTCAGTATTGCAGCACACTTTGATTTTCATGTTCTTCCCACTATGCCCAGACTTTGCCAGAGAATGAGTTGCAGGAGGGAAGCTCCCAGGGGCAAGTTGTCTGCCAGGCCTCCTCCTCCACAATGGATTCCTCGACCTTTTGCCCGGACTTCTACTCGGACCGTTATCTTGCTACTAGAAGTGGTCGTGGACGAGGTAGAGGGCAGCTCAATTCGACAACGTGTTCTCTCAATTCTCCCATTAACACTGCTCGGCTCCAGTTCCCCTGTACTCATGGCAATTTCTCCTTCATTGCCTCTGTCACCATTGAGCTTAGCGAGGTTACTCCTTGCCAGGTAGTTGTTTCCCCTGGGGTGACTATGGAAACGAAGGCGGAAGACAGGCATGGTACCACTCAGATGGATTACAAGCAAAGTAAGGCTCCGGGTCAGAGAAAGTGCATGGCAAATTAGGTCATGGACGATCAGGCTGGTCTGAGTGTCCCTACTAGTAGCGGTTCTGCAAGCAAAGAGGGCCAACCCTCTGAGGACGAAGACGAATACAAATATGGGTGTCGTATCATTGAAGAGAAACCCTCCACCTCTCATGAAGTATAAGCAGGTCTGCGCTCAATGGTTTTTTGATTCACTGTGTGCTCGAGGGTGCTCATTTTTCACCTATTATACCGTCATGATATGCTTACTAGTTCTCATGCTCAGTCCCTTGATTCAAAGTCTAATTGTCAGTTTCCCCTGCACGAGCGGCACTCTTCCAGTCTACGTTTTTTGGTCTCGATTTCGGTCTCAGTCGTTTTTGAAGTCTAACCTCGCTTTTGTTCTAGGCAGGGTTTCTCTGTTTACTGGCCTGGGTCCAGTTATCTTGGTATGGTTGTTGAATTACCTCTATTCAATTTTTAGTTTCAAGCACGATAATGGGGATTTTATGTTTCTTTGTATTAGTCATGGTTATGTTACTAGCAGTCCTTTAGGTCGATCCTCAGCAGGTCTTTTTGGACAATGTTCACCTATGCTATGTAAGCATGTCGCATCTCTAGGCTAGTTTTCTCGAGGCAATAGCCTCTATGTAAAATTATTTTGTATCAATAACAGGAGGTAGACAAAAAAAAAGATAAATAAATAAATAAATAAAATAAATAAAATAAAAAATAAAAAATAAAAAAAATTAAAATAAATAAAAATAAAAAAATAATAAATTAAAAAAATAAAATAAATTTATTATTTATAAAAACCTAATAATAATATCTATTTTTTTAATTTTTATTCTTATGAATTAATAATATAATTATATAGTTATAAGATCATATAGTTATAAGGACAGGAGAGGAAAAACAACTACCTGATTACCTGGGATGTTTTGGTGGTTCTAACCCCCTAATTAGGAGAAGCCAACTTCCACTGATCTCAATACCATTGTCCCTATTGAGATTCTGTGGATGTTTTATAATCTCAAGAGCCTCCCTGATCTTCCTTCTTTGATATTGCTCTTCCCTTGCGATAATTGAGGCACTTTCCAAACAAACTTGATGTTTTGTTTTTGAGGAATGCTCCGCAAGGGCCGAAGTACGAGATCTTTCATTCTTAAGCTCCATGTTCTTTCAGTATTTTCTGCAAAGAACAACCTGTTTTACCAATGTAACTTTTTCCACAAGAACAATCAATTTTATAAACTCCCTTGAGTTGATGTCTATCAATATCATCCTTGACAAACCTCATACCCCGTTTAATTGTTCCAAGTGCTGAGAATTGTGTGACTATGTCTTTCCTTCTTAGGATTTTGGCAATCTTGTCTATCACCCCTTAAATATATGGTAGGAAAACTCTACCACACTGGGTAAGGTCTTGGGCCTTAGGTATCTGAGATAACACCCTCCTTTCTGATCTCTCTATGGCTTTCTTAATTTCTTTTTCTTTGTAGCCTATACTCTTAAATACTGAATATAAACATTCCTTCTCTTCCCTAAGATGTTCAGAGTCAAAAATTCGAAAGGCCCTAATGGCAAGAGTGTTAAGCACACCAAGCTTTTGGGATGGATGATGGTAGGAATCAACATGGAGGTAGCTTTCTATGTGAGTGGATTTCCTAAAAACTCTATGTCCTAAAGAGCCGTCCATTTTTCTAATGATAAGAACATCTAAGAATCGGATATTGTTGTTTTCCTCTAGCTCCATAGTAAATTTTATTTCGGAAGAGATAGAGTTTAGGTATCAAACTCTTCGCTACTCTGTTGAAGTATGGACCTTAAAAGCTTGCTTTTTCAACAGATAAGGGTCGATCACGAAAAGCTTCTCTAAGAATCGATCTTGAAGGACCTGAAAGACCTTTCAAACCCATAAGATATTTCTAGGCTTTGTTTTTTTAATTATTGGCCTCTCAGGAACTACTCTTCCTAAGATCTCTGGCAATCTAGCAGATGATGGTGGGTTTACTCCTGCATTGCCATTGGCTTGGTTGTGGTATGTTGTTTGGTTTCCCTATATAGAATAGAGGACACCTTGTTCCTCATTCTTGTTTCCTCTTGGGATTCAAGACTATCACTTGTCTACAAGTGATGGCTTTACCTGGATCTTCTTTTGTTTTTTGGTAAATGACATGGAAGGACTATTAGGTCAAGGCTGGCTTGCCCCTTAAATATGATTACAATTAAATATTTAATGTCAATTGAGATCAAACATTATCTGTTGGACCTATTCTCAAAACCAAACGTGATGATTACCGAGAGCATTGTGACCTAATAAATGCCAAGCAAGAAAACTCAATGTGAAAAGGAGGCATTGAAATGGATATAAATATTTGAGGTAAATTCTACATACGAAGCAACAAAAAAATGTTATGCAATTTTTTCTTTTAGTATTTTCGTTTCATTTTCAACCAACACCTTGTGGGAAAACTCCTGGGCACTTCCCTGCAGTTGTGGATGGACTGGTTGCTAATGATTTTTAAATCTTGTTCCCATTAATATATTACTGATTTATAAAATGATTGATGAGAGCTTCTCTTGGTGCCAAAAGCATGTTTGAATAACAAAAATGCATGGTTGTTTTTCCTTCATTTATGTTGTCTTCTTTTCTTGACATAAATTGATGATATTCACCGTGTCTAATGAATGAAGTTTTATGCGCTTTTTCAGTAATTAAGGAATCGGGAAGCCATCATAAGGCATTGTGTACTAGCATATTCTATCTCTGAACTTCAAATCAGTAAGTGTCTGATTTAGCTATGGGAATTGTGGAAGGTGGAACACAGTCAAAGGCTACAAAACCCTATTCCATGTTGCAGGTAGGCATCAATTTTACATTGTAGCAAGAAATTCAGGTAAGACTTCTTCCCACATGTACTTAAGAAATAAAACTGATGTTATATTTATTTCCTATATTCAGGAACATCCAGCCACACGTGCATATCCTGACTGGACAGAAGCCTTATAGTTTTTCTCTTTTCAATCCTCATTTGTGGTGTTTATTGCATTTTTTGGTGTTTTCCTCTTTTGAATCAATTGTGAATACCTCCAAGTTGTCTAACATCGTGCTTCATATGTAGGCATATTATGGTCCAAGTGTCACACCTCCTCCACCTTGTTTTTTCTCCCATGTTGCATTAGGGCCAACACCACCTCCATATCTGTGGGGAGGACAGGTAACAAGTGTTTGCAGTTTAAATCCCGTTTCTACAATAAGTATCTTATTAAAACTTCAACTATTATAAAGGATTGGTATCTTGATGTCTCAACCATTAATGACACCTTATGGGACGACCCCTCCATTCGATGTAGTGTATCACCATGGAGGAATCTACACACATCCTTATGTGCCTCCGGTAAATTTTATCATCATGATTTATCTAAGAACATTTTTGTGCTTTTCATTGTGGTTAGTGTGGCTGACAGTGGCAGAGTGATATTCCCCTAAATTCCAATTACCGACATATTGACATGTATTTAGTTTGGATGAATTTCTCTATTTTCAATTTGCACTCCCAATTATGTGAATTATCATTAATGTTTCAAACATCATTTTCTTATGTCAAACACTAGGGTGCTAATTCATTCAATCAATACAGTGCCCCATCTGCTGGAAATCCAACAGAGGTTGCATTAGTAACTACGCAAACTATTGTAGATAGACATTTTTGTTGATAATCCTATAGGACGTTTGGTCATTCTATTATTGAATTTCAGCTATCATGGAAACTTCAATGAGGGTATGATATTTATTTTCAATGGATATAGGTTTTAGTTCCTTCAAGCACTGAAACATAAGCAAAGTCCTTGATGGGTAAAGGTTGAATCTCAATAAAGTAGGTAAAAGGAAATTTAGAAAAACTTCAGATACTTAGTACAAAAGGAGGAAGTGGGAAAGCATTTTCCATTTCTACAAATGGTGCACTCCCACAAAGGTAGGTATTTGAAGCTGTTTTTTTCGGTTAATTCTATCAGTATAGCAATTCCATTTGGAATCCCTGGAATGAATCTTAGCTTAACTTATACTAAAGTGGAAATGGATTCTAGACTTTGAGTTGGAGTCTTATTGATATCCTTTACTATGGTTACCTATTTTTTATCCAAGTAATTGCTGGTTGCAATAGAGACAGCGGTAGTGAAGGTTCAAGTGAAGGTAGCGAGGGAGACAATTCACAAAATTTAAGTTCCTGGCACTTCCTCTCATTCTGAGGATGGTATCTAGGGTAAACCCAAAATATTCGAGTCTCGGGGCAATCAAAAATACATTTATTAAGAGGTCAACATGTCACTTGTGAGAATTGGTCTTGGGTGTGGAGGGATAACATTCCTCCTTAATTGCCTAGGCTAGACCCAATTGACTAAAATGATTTTTGCAAAATACATCCTAAGAAAACCCAGGGAACTTTGCCTCATTTTGAGGATGGCACCCAGGCTTAAGAAAATTCCTTAGGGCCAAAGGCCATATGAAAGGAATTTTGGAAATGAGTTTTTTGGTGTTTTTGGACAGTCAGAGATTGCTCTTATTTTGGTTGTTTTCCAATATGTTGGAAAAGAGCAGCCATTTCTTTTTCCTTTTTACTTGAAACTTTAAAGGATCTTAAAAAATAGTTCAATAATGGTAGATGACCCTTAGTACATTAGCCAAACAAAACAAAGTCTTACTAACTTAAAACTTCTCCAGTCGGTCCCACCTTACCAATTTTCAAAAAGGTGCAGTCTAGGAGTCCTAGAAGAGCTTATCCATCCACTTGACTTTCATTGCATGTTCCAAGTGACAAATGAAATACTATTCTACTAGTAAATTGTTCCATAAATAGAGAAATGAATATGAGGGGCATGTTTGGCTTCTAGTTCATTTGAACTTCACACAAGTCTACTGCTCCCAGTGTTATTTTCCATGTTTGATGCATCTATGAGTTGCATGTTCTCCCTTTCGAATGCAAATAATGGAATTTCTGCAATACATTAAATGATGATTTCCTAAATTAATTGTCAGTCCCTTGTTAGAGGAGGTTAGAAGAGGGCTTCTTGATGGGGTTAATGATTAAGACTATGTGTCATGTTTTGGGCCTTATACAAGGTGAAATTGCAAGAAGTTATGGACTTGAAGAGAGGGAAGTTGGGTGAAGTTATGGGCTTGAAGAGAGGGAAGTTGGGTTCCATTGTATTGCATAACTTTTGCACAACACTCGGCAGGGATCTTAATTTGGCCAAGCATGATTGATCTTAATTAGCTCTATGATTATTCTTGCATAGATAATCCCATCAATAAAATTTACTTTTTTTTTTCTATTGAACTCAGTGGAAATTCAAGTTTTATTTCCATTTGAAATACACATGGGAGACATGGTGATATTGATGCATGATTTAAAACTTTCTTCACTTGCTTTTCATTCAACAGGATTTGGCAACTATGGTTCCAGGTCTTGAGCCAGTAGGAATTAATCTTCTCTCAGTGAGGACAAACATTATCTTGTTTCTTTGGAATATGATCAAAGGATGTCAAGTAACAATTTTTCTTAATGCTGACAACTTTGTTGTTTGTTTCTTTATTTTCTGCCACAACGTTCCCTCCCAGAAAATGTTTTTCCTGGAGCCGAGTAGATGCATCACTGCTCGTAGTGCTCTGGAGCACAAGTATTTCAAAGATCTAGGTTTTGTACCCTGAACTGTATATTAGCTGTGGGGATAAAAAGATTATTGGTATGTTGTAGCGTAGCCTGCATCATCTCACCAATGAGTTGCTCTTTGGAGATTGGTAAACTAGATGGAAACCTGTATAAGTAACATGATCAAGTATACCATGTTTAAAAAAAAAAAATATTGCCACATTTGTTAAGGATTTGCACCATTGGTGTAGCTGGATTGTGGTGGTTCTAGTTCTTCAAGACTATTGAACAAAACTTTATTTGGAAATTAAGTTGTTTACGATTGTCAAATATGACTGATCATTTGAAATTCTTTGCCATCTGTTGTTACCGACGAGGTATTTTATAATATTGTGCAATCTAGTTTTCTATGCTTTACAACACGAGTATGTACTTGTTATGGTGATGTGTAGAGGATATTATATTCAAGAGGTTTTTATGTTGGTTTTGATGATAACATCTCAATGGTGATGGAACCCTTTCTCTGAATCATGCAAGGTTCCAATGGTGAACCGTGAAAGAGAACACTTAATTTTGAATCTAACCACAAAAATTTTCTCAAAAGTCCATCCCATAGAAAAAGGTGAAATGTTGTATATAAATGATGTTTGTTGCTGAGCAAGAAGTCTTGTCAAAATTTGCAATACGATATATACTCGTGACTCTGTTTTTAAAGCACGTTTTGTGATTGGGAGGCATAGTTGTTTTCTAGTTATATTTCAAAATTTAAACCTACTTGTTATTGATGGTTTTACGAAGGCTTTTAGTGACATTGTATTCCTTGTTGAATGAATTCTAGGGGTGCCTTGTTGAGAATAAGGGTATCTTCTATGATATTGATGTATTTTCTTCAATGGATTTCATGCACCATATGTTTGCATTGATGATGAAGTAACTCCATGATTATCTTGATCTACATGGATAGCTCAATGTTGGTGTTGTTTGCTCATGGGTATCACTGCATTATTGAGCTCTTTGGATTAATGATGGACATGATCCCTTCTCGTTGCTTCATGTGATCATGTGCTTCTTCAAAAGAGGTTGGCTAAGTAGCTGATCATTGTTTTGCCACCACGGATGTAGAATTCTCTTGTTTGTGTAAGAAATTATGCCTGAATTTAGGTTCTTACATTGTTTCATTGGTGATTGACATGTCGTCTTGCTAAAGTTGTTTTGGTTATGATCAAGTTGTGTGAAGTTTTAACAATGTTGACCCTCTTAGTTGCTTTGTGGTTAGGTGCATGTTCCCTGAAGAGTTTCTCCTTTGAGTTTAAGTGCATGTTCCCTAAAGTGATTGGATTTTGCTACCTTAAATACAAACCTTATGTGATCATTGAATGCTCTTGTTTCGATCATCAATGTACTGCTTTCACTTGATTGCTTATAACTAGGTGTAAAATTTCAAAAAAGGAAACTTCCCAATTGACCACAAATTTCTAGTTTTTTTAGTGAATATCTCAGCTAGAAATTTTGTCAAACACATCATATGGATGTTGTTGTAGGTGTTATCTTACGATAGTGAATAGATAACATACCATTGAAGCCCCAAAATAGTTCAATCTGATATATTCATTACTCATAAATTTACATACAGTTGATACATATAATTTTGACCACCAACTCAACACAATATCACAAGTAAATAGATTTTGGAAGCACAGTTTCTTGTATTTGACAGCATCAAGATTTACAGGCCTCCAATCCTACCAAGATTACATGCACAATTTCTTCACACTTGTTCATTATGTTAACTAGTCCCAAAGGGTTCATATATCCTCCACTCAATAGTGTAAATCACAGGTACGTCTATCTGTGGTAATACAACTTACAAAAGTATCAAATAAGGCCCACGAACCTTCTGAACCAGATTAATTGACATCCACACACTAGGTATAGGCCCCACGTCCAACAGATGAGTGTGGAGTCCAGTTACAAAGAGAATAAGCCCCACAAATGATATGTTTAATGCAGCCCACCTATACACAACCTAAGAAAATATGGTTCGTCCAGCTGTAAAGAAACTTGAGGTTTTGACTAGAAGCTCGAGCTACCCCTCCAAGGATAAAATCTGACTTAACAGAGACCAAGTCTCTAGCACAAGAACACAATGAAACTCGAGTTGTTCCTTCCTTACATATTTGAACTTCAGAACAGTGAGAATCTTGGCTTGTGAATGATGAAACTCGTTCTCCTTGAGAGTTGGCGTCTGCAAATTTCAATGGTCCCTATTCTCATTCACAGAACTTCTAGGATTTTCCATGGCCATCACTTGTAAGAGAAGATTTATGAAAAACACATCAGTCAATAAAATTAACTAATAACGCCTCAAAATATCATGGGCTAGAGGAAAAACCTAGAGCTAGGGAATGGTGGGATAATGAATCATGTGTGATAGTGAAAATCATATGGGACAACTTTCCCAAGACTCACCCAACTCTTTATATTCCTCTGGCAAAGAAACATTCCATGCAGACTTCTTTCCAAATTTCACTTAAAATCTTCAATCACCCCTCTGTACATAAGCATGTTTGTAATTTAGTCCTTGGTGTTAAAGAAAGTCGATTCCATTGTTGTTGTAAGTAGACTAGTTAGGTTGGTTACATACAACATATTTTGACATATTAAACGGGAAAGTGTCACTAGTTGTGTATGATTCTAAGTAGTTTGAGTTATCTTAATGATTAATTATATTGTAACTCCCTTTAAACTCTAATACAAGAAACCATCCGTTCCCTTGATCTACATGTTACTGATGTTTTTGTGATACCCTATTGTCCTTTGTATGATTGTGTTTTAAAAGAGACAATTAGTGGCAGATTTGTATTAGTTGCAATATTTTTGGGAGCTACCTTTGTACAACTCTAGGTTCTGAGTTGTTTTCCTTGGAGTCCTTAGTTGCATAGAATCCAACCATTGACATTGTAAATATTCCATAATGATATTTTTGCCACTTTGAACCATTAGAATACAATTCTGATTTGCACCCTGCCTAAAACAGATTGACTCAAGCTTCCTATTAGACATGTCTTTTACTAGAGAAAGTGAAATGATTTCGGCCTCATAGCTACTTGCAATGTTATCCCTATATAATTCTCTGGATTTTTAGGAGGCTAATGATTTTGTATGATTCAGTAAGATTGTAGGAGGTTATATAATCCATCTTTGAAAGCATGTTGCACCTATTGGGTGGGCATTAAATTCAGGATGTAATTGGAACTAGTTTGATATCCATTCAAAAGTGAACTTGATAGTTGAAATTATACGAAAATATGTGAAAATTGTGAGATTATTCTCACTTGTACACCAATAGGAAATGCCAAACTATCTAGTATGTGAATATGGTTTGATGTCCGTAAAATGATGTTGAATTTTAATAAAATGGGGGAGAAAAATAGATTCATTCTTCTTGAAGTATGGAATCTATATAGAAAATTGCAACAATATTGACGTTATCTACTTCTTTATGTGTATTCCATGTGATAGTTGTAAATGGCCATGGAAGATGCCTCCGGATGTGAAATCTCTAGTACAAACAGAATGTCAAGAACAATCCTTGTGCTACATCGCAAGTAAAGAGAGCTCTCAACAAATTGCATGGAGGCAACAATCTTGGTACTACAATGCTAGGAAACAAAAATCATTATGATACATTGCCAGCAAGGAAGGATCCTTGCACTACATTGTAAGGTAGGAAGGTTAATGAGAATATATTGCAAACTAGGGAGGCTAATTGTGTTAAATTACAAACTAGGGAGGATAATTGTACTAAATTACAAACTAAGGAAGCTAATTGTGCTCAATTCCAAGCTAAGGAAGCTAATTGCACTCAATTGCAAACTAGGAAAGCTTATCACGTTAGTTCATCGCAAGACAGTTACATTTGGTTGTTCTTCTTCCTTATAATGATTAGAGGATATCTTAAAGCCTAGGAAACCTGGTAGTTAAGCAAAGGTTTGATTGACAAAATGATGAAGAAGTATTTATATTTTTAGGCATACATGTATATATCTTAGTTTTTTCCATTATGTGGCAAATTTAAATGAATAAAGAAACATAGTAGTTAAGCAAAGGCTTGATTAACAAACTGATGAAGAAGTATTTATATTTTCAAGCTCACATTTTGTATGTATCTTAATTTTTTCCATTATGTGGTGAATTTCGAACTTCAATCTTGCAAATTCTTCAAAGCCAGTGACTTAGTCATGCATAGTTTCCACTTACAACACTTGATAGGAAAGTTTGAGAAAATAAAAGAGCATGTAAGTCTTGAATTTTATAAAGGCCAATATTGTGCATGCCTTCACTATCATCTATTTGAAACTATAAATCAACACAACTATAGTGTGTGGAAGTTAATATGTAAAACATAATATTAATATTTTTCAATAAGTTAATGCAATAAGTTATAGTTCATTTAAGCTCATTGTATTTTAGACTCTTGTTATG
This sequence comes from Pinus taeda, assembly GCA_000404065.3. Lineage (NCBI taxonomy): Eukaryota > Viridiplantae > Streptophyta > Pinopsida > Pinales > Pinaceae > Pinus > Pinus taeda. Next base: position 42,611 of record APFE030396605.1, on the reverse strand, counting down.
AAAGTATTAAAGAGGAAAATAAAGCTAATACTAATTGCACTTGTATTCTTGTTCTATTAAAATATCATTTTCATCTAAGGTTATAAATTTTAACATCTTAACAAAGAGACTTATAGTTGGGATGGGTAGATCATTTTCAAAGGGAGGGAGAACAAGGACCATGTGCAAGCCTATGAAAGACTAATACACTTTTTAAGAATGTTTATGAATTTTTACTTAAAAGTTTAACTAAAATAATTTAATAGTCTATTTGTGGAAGACCTTGTTTTTGTGGAAATTTCAAACAAAATGAACCTTCCATATCATGAAAGCTAAAAACATGTTGCCTCTAAAGCTCACGAGAAGGTGAGCATTGCAACACAAAAGTGCATTCTCACCACACCTGCATTCACCTTTTTGGGTGGTAAGGGTGTTTTTGGACAACTAGATGCCAAATAAAGGAATGTGAACTTATGGAAAAATTGTTCTTTAAGGACCAAGTGTCACGATAGGTTAGGTATGCATGCTCATTTTCTTAAAAAATATAAAATGGAATGGTAGTAATCTCATTACTTTTATTAAGTGAAGTATTTTCTTAATGGTATTGAAGTGGGAAATAATATTGTTCTAGATAAATCACAATGCAATTTAAAGCTTAGACAAAAAGGCCAAGAGAGGAAATATTAAAATGTGTTAAACAGTAGAGTGAATAAGGGCATCAATGATGTATAGTGGATGTATACGTATTTTTTAATTTGGAATTGGATATATATTTGATTTTTTTTTTTTGAGGAAATTCACATGAACATATTCAAGTGACACCACCATATTTGTGGATGATACGACTAATAAAGTTGTAACATTGATTAATGTGCTTCATCTAGGAAGATTTGATTTTGGTACCTATTGGCATAGAACTAGCCAAATGTCCAACAATATTGGAAACAACTAGTTGAGTTAACCTCTTGGACTTGTATATATTTGAAATATATTTTTATATGCTTGCACATTAGTCATACATACCACATTTGAATTACTAGGCAACAATGGAAATACCTTTTTAAGTGGTCACACATTAGTCCTGTTGTGAATTCGATGACCACCTTGGGCAATTAGAAAGAAAGAAGCACAAAATAAAGGTGAAGTTGCAATGGTGATTATTAAGTTAGTTGTTAAAAATTTTCACACTTAATGAGATAGACACCTATTGATATATAAAGATGGGAAATCTATCATCCTTCATTATTAAGTGCTCCCCACTTCATTAGTGGGAGTTGCAATATGATTTTTTGTTTAAAACTAAGATCAATCGATCAAAATTTTATCATCAATGTCATAAAGCTCTGACATAAGGATTGTCAGTTGACATGAATTATGCAATGATTACTTAACTAGACAATCCATGCACCTAGTATAAATAAAAAAAGTAATAGTTAATCCCTTGTGCACTTTACAAAATGGTTTTTTTCTTGCTTAGTTTTTGAATTATAATCTAGTGCATTAAAATTTCATTGGAAAGCAATGCATAAATAGGGATTGCATGTATGAGAGAAAAAATGTTTTTTGGTTGAATAGCTAGTTACATAGTCAACATTGATATCTAGCGTTGGTTGGAAAATATAAAATGTTTAGAATGATTAGAGAGAGAGGAATTCATATGACCCCAAGGAGACGATCCTTGCAAAAGAAAAAATAAGAGGATGAGTTTGTTTTGCTACTTTCCTCTAGGCTCTAGAATGAAGGTCCCATAACAATATTACTTCTGCCAACCATGAGAACATCTGGATTTACATGTTTCAATTTGTCATGAGTGTCATTACATGGATTTTTTTTCCTAATTAATTCCTCTTCACTTGAGGTAGAGAGTGATCAAGAATAAAAACTATGTAAGCAATAAATAAAAGCATGGAGCAAGAATATGTAACAAACACATGACAAATTTGTTATTCATGAATGATATGTTGAAAATGAAAAACAAGTTTAATACTCGAGGCTTTTATTATTTTATGAAAAAAGCAAGTTTAATACTCAACATTTTTTTTTTTATATATTATTTTAGAAGATAAAAATGTGAAAGAATAAATTAATAGATGAGATATTTTAAAGCTAAAGTGAATTGGTTTGTACCTATCCAATTCTATTGAATTCATTCATTGTTTATAAATAATGGGAACAGGATGATATACCAACATGAAAAAACAAATATACAAACCCCATCCTTGTTCTTCTATTACTAGTATTATGGAAACCTAAAACACTTCTATTGCTAGGTTTTTGACCTAGGAATTACTTGGTTTTCTATTTTATGGATTTCTTAACAAGGCTTGAAGTCATTACAAGAAATACTCACAATGAATTTTGTTAGCCCTTTACAAAGTCTTTATTATTTAGTGAGATTCGCCAAGTTCTTACAAAATTTTATAATTCCGTGAAATATTCGCCTTGATTTTACAAGATAATATAATCTGGTGAGAGATTCTCCAAAGAAATTATATATACATGTATATTATATTATTGATAAAATCACCTTCCATTTTTCCTATGTATCATGGGGACTCGTCCATTTATTATACATATAAATTTAGGATGGTTCTTAAAATTTTCCCTGGTTAGATTACAATGCTTTTGTTTTTTTAGATGCGATCACGACGATGATGCCCTGGTAGATTATTAGATTTGTGTGCTAGCTAATGACGTTTATATGTGCTAGAGGTGTATATAATTAGATGATGGTAGTGAATTTGAATGTGTAGCTTAGATGATGTTTATGTTTGTTAGATGGTTATAATCATGGTGTTAATTTGTATGAAATAATATTTATTATAAATAATGTATTGATGAACTTATATCAAACCCTGTTAGATTATTAGATTTGTGCGGTAGCTAATGGCGTTTATATGTGTTAAAGGTGTATATAATTAGATGATGGTAGTGAATTTGAATGTGTATCTTAGATTATTTTTATGTTTGTTAGATGGTTATAATCATGGTGTTAATTTTTATGAAATCATATTTACTATAGATAATGTATTGGTGAACTTATATCAAAATTTTATATATGAAATTGCATGCAAAACGACTTACTTCAAAAAAATATACAAAGATATTTTTATAAATTACAAAGTTTAGTATGGTTGAAACTATGATTGTAAAATTACAATAGATATTTTTATATTGCATAGATAGTTCATTCATATTCGTTATAACCTAATTAGCAAAAGATTTCAATACTCACAAGGAAAAAATTAATTAAGTAAATAACTTTAGTTAGTTCTTATAGACGAAAATGTGTAACTCGTTCAATTCTTTATATTAATAATTAATAATAATATAAACATTAATTCAAAATAACACAATTTAACCAGTGAAAAATTACAATATGGTCGATCTATATATAGAGATAGAAAAAGAGTACTATAAATCCATTTTAATCATAGATTTATCAATCACTAAAAGATATTAAATCTTTTGGCATGTACATCTTTTTTCAAGTTTTACATTCTAAAAAGAGATTTTCATATAATGAGATTCGACCCCTCTTGGCTCTTAGTAGATCCGTTGTTAAGATGGATCTATATTGGTTTATAAAAGTAAATTCTATTGTTAAATTTAAAATTAATTTATCACTAAAGTTATGAGATTTTCAAGCAATTTAAATTTAATATTTATAGCAAGTCTTACCAATTTAAATTATAAATTTATCTTTCTAAAGATGAGTATCAAGAAATATAAAATAATGCTTGTAAAGTTACTTGTAATTGAGGATTTGCTTTATTGGAAGTTCTCCGTTAAAGAAGCAAGTGAATTTTTTTCTAGTGATAAAGATATAACATTTTTGTGCTATTTTGGTTCTTTATTTGCTATTGTAGTGGTTTAAATTTAACCTTTTAATTAATTTAATATGAGTTAAATATACCAAAAATATATTATATTAGATTTTAAAACTTTTGACAAATAAATATATATTTGATTATTTTTAATGAAACAATTCAAGATATTATTTTTCCACATTACTTATCACGAGTTAGTCACTAAAATTCATAGTTTTCAATTTTCTCGTAGCTAAGTATTAACTATGTTCACACTGATAAGATACATGGTCTACTATTAAATAATTTACTATAATACATAAAAATAGATATATTTATAATTATTACATAATTCTAAAACAAGAAAGAAAATGCATCACCAGTCTCATTAGGAAAGTCAAATAAAATGCCTCTTAAGCGATCATACTTATTTGATCATTTAATTCTTGGGCCATAAAATATTTTTAGTAATTCAACTTTATTTATATTTACCATTGAAAGAAAAGTCAAACTCTTTATTCTTCCATTAAAAAAAAAAAATTTCTCATGCATCCATGTAAGCCCTTTTGTTTCTCTTATGGTCCATAAAAATATGTAATCGACATTTTATACATGCATAAGACCTCCTCTTAGTTTACATAATACTGCAAGCACTGGAATTTATCAAATATAGTAAACATGACTTACCTCTCATGTCAAGAATTTAATCTTACATATTAATGAACAATTTTTTCATTGTTAAAGTCCTCATAGATTTATCACTACATGATTTATATTGATTTTGAAATAAACCTAAAGATAAAACATGTGAATTAATTTCTATCACTTTGTGAGTTATTTTATCACTTTGTATCCATTTTCTATCACTTTGTGAGTTATTTAATTAGATTGATACTCACAATGGCATTTGAGAAAGGAGACAATATGAGTATATTTAGATTGATATCTCAATAAAATATAGTTATAAATTGATAACTCATGCTTGTAATTACAATCTTTTGATGCATCCTGATGTCTATCTAATGCCTATGAAGAAGTCTAATGTAAATTAGATTTAAACACATTAAAAAGTTATATTAGAATTTTTTTTTTTAATTATAAACTACACAATTGGAAATACTTAGTTTAAGTGTAAAAATATTTCCATTGCAAAAAAAAAAAAAAAACGCGTAAAAAATGTTTGTGAATATTACCAATTATATAAAATGCCAACAAGACGAATAAAAAATAATATAATTAGTGAAATAAAGAAAACAAAAACATACAACAATAGTATAAATGATTAAATAACACAAGTACATATCACTCTTAGTTGTAATCACCTTGATTATATTCCTCGCTTGGCATGATACCATTATTGTTCTCAAAAATATGTTTTGATCTAGGGTCGTATCTTAATATGAACCACCAATCCTTATGCAACACATCTGGGTAAAAAAACACCTGGTTGCAGTGTTTGGGGAAAACATAAGGCTCCCTAGCTTCATGCCACATCTTTCTAGAGTTGATAAATATCAACCCACTATCATAATCTTCCTTTACATTATTCTGATCAAAGGTGTCCCAACACTTGCACCTAAAAATAACACAGAACAAAGAAAAGTCCACTTGAATGATCTCTTGTATCTTTCTGACGTAACCTAACATCCCCTATATTAGGTTTTGATCGTGGTGGCTAGCATGACTAGATTGGTTGAACTCAACTTCCACTTCATAGTCTTCTACCATGCATTCATCATCGACATCCTCTATGTGAAAATGATGTCCATATGCCCACATAGATGGGAAAAAATTCACCTATAAAAAAGTGAAAAAATCATAGTGTCATTTGTCTAATAACCCAGACATAATTAAAAATATAAAATATAGTTGTTATAATTCAAATGTGCATTATGAAGTTAAAAATGTACAGAAATAGATTATTACTGAGTTGTTGCACCCAATCCCTATGTTAAACACATCCTCCTCAACACGCGAGTAACAACCAAATGCACTCTATTTATCTCTGACTTGATCAACAACCCAACTATTAGAGCATGTCATTGGCATATTTTATTTTAAATGATTGGGATAAGGCATGCATCTACCATTCAACCATTTGAATTATTTCTTGTCACTGTCCCACTTCCTCCTCTTCTTCTTATACAATGGACCCACAGTTGTGTCGCTTTCATATTGAAAAGAATGAATTTGTTGATGACTTCAATTTCTGAATTTGCTGATGAAATCAAACCAATATCTATAATACATATGAGATCAAAATATGTATTAATGTGAAGTTTAGCGTGAATATTTATTGTGTAGAAATTTGACAAATGATAAGTCACTTACTCTTTATCATGCACCTCTTTCCATTCGTATGGAGAATCTCCCCTTCTCTTTTGCCTTCATCCCTTTCATCATCCCAAATCACCGCACCTAGTGTGTTATCAATCTGCTTGATGTACTCTATTAGGTCCCTATAATACTAGTGTATTCCCTCATTATTATTGTTAGTGTAAGCCCTTATTATTATTGTTGTGCCCATGTACCACCCATATTGTTATTATTGTGCCCCATAGAAGCCCACTATTGTTATTATTGTGCCCTTACATTATTATTGTTATGTCG
>APFE030396605.1:16167-34082 GCA_000404065.3 Pinus taeda | reverse complement strand
CCCATATTGTTATTCATGTGCCCCATAGAATCCCTCTATTGTTATTTTTGTGGCTTTATATTATTATTGTTAGGTCGGCTGGTTTATATTGTGACTCAGACTCCTATATATAGAAAGGAGTTTTTCTCATTTGAATCATCCAAGAATTGTTCATTTATGTAATGTAAAGGAGGTTCCCTCTAGAAGAGAATAATTTTAAGGTGATTATATATCTATTTGTGAGTTTGTTTCATAACATACTCACTCGCATAATAGAAAGACTCATACGATATATACCCCTCACCATAGACCCCTTTGGTTTTTCCCTTTTTCAAACAAAACCTTTCAATTTATTCATATACCTCTCTAAGAATAACATCCAACTACACGAAACCACCCCAACTAATGCAACCTCATCTACTAGGTGAATTAGAAGATGAATCTACAATTCCATAAAACTCATCGGCAGTTCCTTCTCAAACATACAAACAATCTCAGCTATATCTTGACACCACTGTGGAATGATATCCATATGAATCTCCTTTGATGTGATCCAGCATACAAATGAATATTATTTAGATATGGCACATCGTAGGTCTTGGGGGAAGTCATGGTTCACACACCCACACACAAGCAAAGGATAATGACACTGCAAAGAAAATAATACAAAAATTAATTATAAAATATCCCATTGCATAAAAATAATAACAAATAATAAAATCATGTTTTGGACAAGAAGATTCAAATGGTCATAAAATTCCAACCCTGATAAATGGTCTTCCATAGTGAAGCAATGTCATACCCATATAAAGAAGGCACCCTCATACCCATTATAACTTCCTTTGCCAAAGAAAAATCATCTTTCTTTAAAATCCATGGGACATCACCTTCTTTGAAATACCAAGAGGGACCATCCTCTCCTCTAGTTTCTTATCTTGGCCAATGTTTTTTTTAGTTTTTGAAGAAATAAGATCTCTCCTAATAGCCAATGTGCCACTTTCTTTTGATGATATGTACCTCCATAAAGGAGATGAAACATTTTTAAATATATGCATGGGATCTAATAAGTGGTAAATCTTAAGATACTCCCAATATGAGAGCTCATAAAAGACAGATTTCCTTTCCATCCTAATGGGTAATTTCTCAACATAGGTTTCGAAGAATTTTGGATCATCAAACATAGGCTCCCCATTTGAATCAAACATTTCTGCAAACTCCTTCTCCTTCTCTCTCTCATATGCTCTAATCCATTCTGTTGGTGTCATTATTGTAGGCCTTTGGGTTCTTTATGGTTTACCATTGAATGTGGATATTGCTCTTCTGTAAGGGTGTTCTTCTGGGAGGAATACCCTGGAGAAATCATACACTACCTTGCGTAGGTGTTTAGACCATCTAGCCTTTAGAGAATGTCCACAACATTTACATCCATGATACCTTTTTGTTACAAGGCCTGCGAAATTATTATAAATAGGGCACGTTAGCAATCACGAAGATCAGAACAATTGCAGCAAAAAAATATTGTTATGTATATAAACAAATCAATAAAAATGTAATTTACTAGAGCAAACTCTGACGCCTAGATAATCATGTATGGTGTAAGCACATATGCCATACAACATAAAACACCTCTCTATTGTGATGGATCTTGATACATCATACACATGTATAACTACAACTACATCCCTTCCCATAATTCCTTCAATTCATCTACCAATGGTTGTAAGTAGACATCCATATTCTTCACTTATCTTCTACCAAAGACTGTGAGAGCCAACATAAGATGCTAATTCTTCACAGACAACCATGGGGGGATATTGTTATTGATCACTACTACAGGCCAAACAGAATAGTTGGTGTTTTGGAGGAAGTATGGGTCGACACCATCCATGGTTATGCTGAGTCGTAAACTTCGCACTTCATCCTTGAATTTTTCAGGCCATGTATCCTCTATATGATTCATAGATATTGAATCTAATGGGATTCACATAACTCCTAAATCACTTCTATGTGAGACATATCATCTATGTAACATAGTTAATTCTTTGCAGTGAAAGGGCCTTTGAATTCCTGTGATTATAGGCATGTGCCTCAATATCTTATGAGGATTACCCATTTTTTATTATTATTTACGGTACCTTTACTTGCATATTCTCCTCTATATAGAATACAATCATTCGAACATGCACAATATGATATGTACACAACACCCAACATTTTCAACCATTACTTTGCCTCTTCGCAGCGACCCCGGCAAGACATTATCATTTGGAAGAACCTTATCATTGAATAACCTATAGTTGGTGGGCAATATAATTGTACTATGTCAATATTTAATGTTCATAAAATAGACCATTTTTAATGGTTATTGTCTGACAAAATATAAGGAACTTGATCGATCATGTAGGTCAATTACCTCAGTATTGCCACAAAACATGCATTCGACATGCCAAACTTTGCTTTCGAGTTGTACAATAACATAATTTTCCCCAACTGAGTATACTTTGAATTTCCGCCCAGTCCAAAGAGAGGGGTGATGGAAGCATATTTCAAAGTTTTGAATAAGGTATCAGTGATATGAACATCATCCCCTAGCTCATCATTCTAGAATACATCTAACAAAATTGTCTCCACGGCAATCGTATCCCGTAAGTAATCATCCATAGCAACCTCTATTTGATTGCCTCCATTTCCAACTTGAGATGAAGGACTACTATTGTTATAGCCATTCCTAATTGGTGAATCTCGACATAGTGGGAATTGAATAGGTGGTTGATTAAACCATTCTTTGTATGCTTCCTCTCTGAGTCTTTCTCTTAATGCAACCTTCTCTTGAATTTACATTGTAGTGGGGTGCATCAGAAGATGGTAGGTGGGTCGCTCATCATTGCTAGAATCCTAATTTCAAAAAATATTGAACATTAGTACATCAATTATATTAGTAAGCATGTCAATGAAATTGGTTTGTTTAAGTTACATTATACCAAACAATTATTACCATCATTGGTACAGGATTGTGGTTGAAAGATTCCATGTTCCAATTGAGATGGTGAAGTGGTTGTCCATTTTCATATACCAATTGTGTGCGATATGTTGCTCCTGATAAGAGCTTCTGGCATTTTGAAATGGAGGAATATTTTATGCATATGAACTTGATTCTGAATAAAGATCCTGCAAATTTGGATACATTTTCATTCAAATTGACATGGAAAAACAAATCAATTAGATATCGAAATATAAATAAGATCTGAACTTACTGGAGACTGAAAGGGAGAACTCTGCAAAGGACTTTGATCAACAATATGGAATGAACTGGATTTTGAAGAATTGGTCATTTGATATTATGATATCTTCTCTCTTCATTTGAGAAAAATCAGAAATAAAATATTGTGTACATATCTAAAATTAATTTCGAGAACCATATTTCCACAATCTGAATTTAAATATATAATTCAAACCATTTTCAAGAATAAGGTGACTTTAAGCAAAAAATATATATATTATGAACTATTGTAACTCATGTAGATGTGTCCTAGAGGATAATTTGAGATGAATAAGACATTTTATGTGAAAATAAAACTTCAGATAGCTTTTAAACCCCATCGGCATTCTTATCAAGACTAATTGCATTGATGTGTTTCAATAATGACCACATAGGGGCGTTAAAATAATAATAGCATCGGGGCGTTAAAACAATAACTACACTAGTATCTGGCATTTCAGAAAATTAAAAAATATTATGTCATATTAGTGCTCTTATACAAAACAACATCGATGTGTTTAGATAAAAACAACACTAATCTGCACCTATTTCCAAGGTTTCGAAAATAAAATCGAAATCTACCATGTCGGTGCTCTTATACGATGCATTTAAATACAAACTGCATCATTGCATTAAAATATTAAGTGCACCATTTTGGGATTTCAACTATATATATATATATAAGGTACGGTGATTCACTCAAAACCCTGCATAAAACTTTTTGCTTAAAAAAAATTACAATTTCTATTAGATTTATTTCAAAATTCAGAAAACAAATAATAAATAATAAAAAAAATAAAAACCTTGCATAATAAAAAATTTACTATTGATTTTACTAGTAAAAATTTTTACAATCTCTATTCCTATTTAGATTTAATTAAAAATAAGGAAAAAAACAAAACAAAAAAAATCAATACTTACCTTAAACCCTTGCTTCTTTTTTCTTTTGTGATTGCAAAATTTCACCTTAGGGTTTAATTCCCTCTACCACTTAACAATTAGAGTTTTTCGTTTTAGGCATTTTAGATTTAATGGGTTTGTGTACTTACTATATATAGGGCATTTGACATGTAAAGTAGGGGGATCACTTACTAAATTAGATCCAAACCTTGTCAGCCCTATCCATTTTTTTAAATGGCGTACGTTTCGCAATGCACTCTATGTAATATAATGCACTAGTGCTCGTGATGCTTCTATCATTACATATCACACTAAATCTTGTCAGCCTTGTCTAGTCTGTTTATTAGTGTGCTCGGTGTAATATAACACACCAGCGCACTTCTGCCAAATAGCATCATCATAATTTAAAATTATTTTAAAAAATTAATTTCATTGTCAGTGTCGAACAATTAAATGCCCGGTGTGTTTAATATATTAAACACACCGAGACGTTTATTCAAATAACCCCACCGGTTACTAGAGCTCTTTTTGGTTGAAAAATATTTTATTTATATATAAAAATACATTTAATGGCTTTTGTATTGAATGGTATAGGTTGCATATTTATAAACAAAAATGTCTAAGAAGTTATCAAGTAACAAAAATATTGATCGGCACAATGATAGCACTTCCAAAAAACCAGGGAAAGCAAGTTCTTTGTAAATTATTTAAAAAATTAATATGTTTGAACTATATGTAAGTACTAATATGTATTGGTTAGTGTGTGTCATGCAGAGCCACAAAATGAAGAAGGTTGATAAGATTATTTCTAATCTAAGTGTAGAAGAGCGTAAAATCCTGATAGAAAAAATACAGAAGGCCAATGAATGAAGCCACTGAAAAAATATTATTCAATATGAGTTTTTTTTTGAATTTTCATTAATAATATACTTAAGAATATTATATAACATGTTTCAAACAATCTATTAATTCATATATGTTTAATGTTTTATAGGGAGCAACAACAAAAGAAAAGATCAATGTCGTTCTAAGAAAAGAAAAATTATAGAACATGTAAATGACGATGTATTGGTCCTTAGCTCATCTAGAGTGGTGTTGGAGGTTAATGAAAGGGTGAATTTTTTTTACAAAACTATTAGGGATACAGTGGAACAAACGTATAGACGTACTTTCAACTTACAATGAAAAAATCAGTGCAATGATTCCAAGAACAAAATTATATCTAAACTATAGGAAGAGATTCCAGAGCGATGGTCACTAAGACCTATCAGACTTGGAATAGCAAAAACATACAACAACAAAAAAGAATCATTCAAAAGGTAATATTCCTAATTAAAATGAATTTCTATATATATATATATATACAAACCATTCATTTATTAATATCAATTGTGTTATATTAGTTTTCATATATCAATACAAAAATAGTTTAATACTTTTTTGAGGAAGATTATGACAATCCCAAAGGATCAACAAGTTGATATGTGAAACATGCCAGTAAGAATGTCCAAAAAAGTGTACAAGGATATGGCCAAAGAAATGGACATAATTGCATCACAAGAGCAATCATATCAACAATAACATGCTTCAAATGTATGTAATCACGATTGACGTTGTACATATAAACAAATAATTTAGCAATAAATATTAACTTTCAAGTATTTTCTTGCAGTAAAGAAAATAAAATGGAACTCATTCAACACATAAAACAAGACGACAAGGAAGAAAAGGGTTGATATCAAAGTTTGTGAGTAATTGTTAATATTTCCTTATAACAAACCAAGGTTTCATTTTTTTATATTCTAAGTTGTTTTACAGCAACGATCCTTGAATGTCTTCAAATAGGTGCTAACATACAAAGAAGAGCCATTAGAAGATATAATTGACATTGGGTTAAATATGGGTTGTGAGTATATGTTGGCATGTCAAAAAATAAGTGTGGAATTTGTAAGTATCTATTTTGTTTTACTTCTACGAGTTTATAATTAATTAAATAAGAAAATCCTTTATATTAAATCAATGATTTATAAAGGGGTATAAAACTTGTAGGAAAAAAAGTATGGAACTAGACCGACGAAAGAGTTGTTGCAACAAGGGATTAGACTTGGTTTTGAAACCATGTGTATAATTCATGAGTCACTTTTTGCTATGGTACATTTTATTCGAATTACATTGATGTATATTATTTATTTCAATTTTCATTGTTCTCACCAATTTAGATACACTCATTACACTTTATTTTTATGTTTGCAGATGTAACAAGATCAAGAAGACGAAAACAATCGATGTAATAAAAAAACATTCATCCAAATAACCCAAGTCATAGAAGTAGCTCGAGCACTGACAACATTTCCAGTGAAGAATGATGATCTATTTGGATATCAATGCAAGTTGTTGTATTTCATGAAATAATTGTCTGTGAAAATTAGACATTTCATTTAATGTAATGGACATAATGTCCCAATTGAAATACAAGGTGTTACCAATAACAATCCCATTTTGTATGACAAAAAACCTCTTATTGATATATAATAAAATACATTTTAATTTATTCTATTGTGTTATCTAATGTCATTGTGAAATATTACACCACTGATTAAATATATGGATGATGAAATATTATAATGAAGAGATGCAAAATATGATAATATAACAAATTAATCCAAACATCATATACAAATGCACTAATCAAAATTTAATTTATATGAATATTGTTATAAGATATATGTCGATCATACTACATAGTCTTGTATGCTTGAATCTTTCTAAGTAACCACTTGTCATGGGAAAACATGGCGGAACTAGGGTTAGGGTTTACTCAACTGGAAGTAGCAGTGACCGAGAGTTTACTCAACCTGGGGGTGGAACCAGAATCGCCCTTTCTGAATAGTCCATCGCCTTCTGAGATGTTGTATTGGTCTCACAATCAGCAAGGTAATGAGAAGAATGTTCAGGAGAACTCAGGGGTGGCTGTGGGGGGTGAGAATGGAATGGTTGTGGAAAAGAATGGTCAAATAAATCAGCCTTATTGCGCTCCTGGAACTACCGTTGTTGAATTCCCATCTCCGAAGTTTGCTAATATAGCTCGCACATCAGGGTGCTTCGATGGTATCACCCAAAAAGATTTGGGCCCTGAGGAAAGCAAAGCCTCAGACTTAGATGACAATCATCAAGCAGATGGCAAGTAGTAGCCCATAACTCAGAAACATAGGGTAGGAGGGGGAAAAAACCCTTAAGTGCTTAAAGGTTCATGAGAGGGGTCGACTACTGGTCTTCCGTGAAGGTATTAGTATGGATCAAGCGGCGCTAACCAAGATCACAGTGTTGGTTGGCAGGGTCTGAGGCCGAAACTATACATTGGCGTGCTAAAGCGGTGGACAGTGGAGATATGGGAACATTTTATGGAATAGTTACATGTAGTGCTCACCATGTCCAAGGGATGGTTTGCACTTATTTTCCTGCAACCGGAATATGTCAATTGGGTTTTAACCAAATATTGGCACATTGAGATGACGCTTGTACTCCTCAAGAGATGGTTGCCCCTCTTCTACCTGGAGAAGGAAAAAATGGGGGCAGGGCTAATTTGGGTGCAACTTCCTGGACTGCCACTGCAATTCTGGGCAGAAGAAATCTTCAAGTGTATTAGGGATGATCTGGGTGTTTATCTGGACCACGACAGATTATACAATGAAACTGGGTACCTAGCCATAGCCAGAATATTGGTGCACTTGGACACCCGTGAAGGCTTGGTGGAGAGCTATAGGCTACATATGGGGGAAATTGTAAGGTGGCAGATAGTGGACAATGAGGGAATTCCCTTCCACTGTAGGAGGTGCCATGAAGTCAGTCACCTATACAAATACTTCCCACTAATAACTGGGAAACCGCTGGAACCCCCGCGAAGCTATGTTTCAGCGAGCACGCAAACAATCACGGAGGTAGAAACATCTCTGGTTGTCCACACAGAGGACCCCCAACTGAGCTGGAGAGGAGATGAGGCAATGGCACATCAAACAGACTCCTGGACTCCTGAGGCACTAGTCACTCGTTCACAAGCAAGGGGCACTGATTCATTTATGGGTACTCTTACTCCCTCTCCCCTTGCTACTCAAAATTTGCAAATATCTAAAAATGCATTATCATCTGTTGTTGTTTCGAGTTCGGGTAATGGGGCTAGCAATTTGTATTTTATTAATTTTCCTGTGGTAAATTCTCCCCCTGCTCCTTTTCTCTCTTCTCCGACCTGAAAACTAGATCCTCTCCCTATTACCTCCAGGGAATGCTTGAGCTCTAGTGGCTCTCACATATATAATATAAGATTTTTACCCCATTCCCGAAACCTATCTTATGGATTTGGAGAGGACCCTATACCCTCCAAAACCCTCAAACTACCTAGGGGTAAACAATCACATTTATCCAAATCCATCAGATAGGCAAGTATTGAGGTGGCAACGAGAATTCAGACTCCTATTGACCAAGTTCTCAAGAGAAAAAGGAAACCCTGACAGGGTTACCCAATGAAATGCCTCTACTTTATCTTCAAGGGTTTGGCTAGCCCGGATAAGAAACTGGCTCTTAAGAGGTTGATTGGATCGGAGAGGATTGATGTAATATTACCACAGGAGACTCTAGGCGATGGGATCTCCATTAACAAAATCTTGTTGAAGTTTCTCTCGGATTGGGATTTCGACTCACTGGATGTAAGAGGGAGATCTGGGGGTTGCGTGTTGGGTTTCAATTACAAGCTATCAAGGTAGTAAACATTTGGGGGGGCTAATTGTTAGGATATTCCGACACATAGGAAATAGTTAAGTATAACTTGGTCTAGTTTAGAGTTAGGTAAAGTGTGTTTCTTTACTATGTAATTTTGTAACTTACAATACGACGGTCAGATATGTAGTGATCCGATGGTTCATTCTCTCCTCAGTATTACCGACACTTGATCCGTCCACTCGATTAGTCCATGATCTCTATTTAAAGAGCATGGAGGGTCATTTGTAGGGTAACCATTCATGAGAGAAGCTTATGTAAATTTTCATTCTTTTATTAATAAATTACCTGAAGTGGCCGCGTTGGCTCAGGCTGTGGACTATTTCCCTCTTTGAGGGTTTTAACCACGTCAAGAATACTGGTGTATTGATCTGTGATCTGTTTGTGAGTGGTGTCCTTTTGTGTTCTATCTGAAGAACTTACCCTGTAAATTCCTACATGAATGATTTTTGGGGGTTGACCTCAAAGCCATTGATATCAATGTGCCCCTAAGACTAATTAATATCTATGGACCATGCCACAAAAAGGGAGGCTTATTAGGACAAGCTGTTGGGGGAAAATTTCATGCAGGTGGACAATTTAATCATTGGAGGTGACCTAAATTTCTCTTTAGGGATTGTTGAATCCTGGGGAAATAGAGCATAGACTGACCCCCTGATGGCCTATTTTGAAATTTTGATGGATTCCAATAATCTCATGAACATAGACTTGGCCAAGATTCTGCTGACTTGGAGGAACAAAAGAAAAGGAGAGGATGATCTAGCCAGAAGACTAGACCGATTCTTGATTAAAGCTCCTCTGCTGACTAGTTTGGACCGTATTCATCAATGGGTGGGATCGGGGGTATATCCGACCACTCCCCAATTTTTATGGAGATTATGGACTCCAACCATAAACTAAGCTCCCATTTCAAATTTAACGGTACTTGGCTTGTTGAAGTTGATTACCATAAATTGGTAATGGAGTCCTGGACACACTATGGTCTAGATAATAGAAGCTCATCGATAGAGGTGATTTCATGCAACTTGGCACGCATAAAATCCAAAACCATTAGTTGGGCCAAAGAAAAGAAGCAAAAGGATGATGCCACCTTATTAAGTATTGAATCTATCATTTAGAAAATGGAAAATTCGGGGATTACAAGCTACACAAATAATGAATCAAAGGATCATCTGATCAAATTGGAAACTGAAAAGATCTGTCTCCTGAGACAGAAAGAGGAGACATGGCATTTAAGGAGCAGAGAGATATAGTTAAAGTTTGGGGACGAGAACTCAAATTCATCCAACAATATGCCAAGGGGAGGAAAATTACTAATACGATCTGGTCTCTGCGGGATCAAACTGGTAGGGAGGCTAGCGCTTTCAACCAGCTTGAAGATATGGGCATCATATATTTCTCACATATCTTCAAAGTGCCTAGGGAAGCCTCCATAGCTGAGATATTCCACATTGTTGAAGTTTTTTCTAGGTTTATAGAGGCTGAATATGCAGAGACCCTAAATGAACCAGTGACGTTGGGGGAAATAGAAGTTGTCCTAAAATGGTTCAAAAGAGATCAGAGTCCGGGACCGGATGGGTGGCTTATGGAATTCTACCTCACTTTTTTTGAACACATTGGGCCATACCTCCTATTGGCTATTGAGGATTGCAGACTTTCTGGTCGGATGTATGAATTTTTCAACTCGGCCTTTCTTGCCCTCATCCCCAAAGATGATACCCCCTCAATCCTTTGATCACTATCGGCCCATTTACTTTTGTAACTGTATATACAAAATTATCTCTAAACTTATTGCTATGCACATCAAGCCCTTCTTATCCAAGATGATTTCTAAGGAACAATTCGCTTTCCTTAACCAGCGCCAGATTCATGAAGCCATAGGGAATGCTCAGGAAGGACTCCACTCGATTAAAAAAAAAGAACAACAAGAGTATCATCCTCGAAATTGATCTATCAAAAGCCTTTGATTGTGCAAGTTGGTCTTATCTTCAACTTATCCTTACTCATATCGATTTTCCTCACTTGTTCATAAAATGGATCATGTGATGTTTCACTATTGCATCCTATAGCATTATCATCAATGGGGTTGCATCAGGTTTTTTCCATGTTGAACGTGGTCTAAGACAGGGATGCTCTTTATCCCCATTGTTATTTCTTTTGATCATGGAGGGATTAAGTAGAATTTTAATTAAATCTAGTGCAGAAGGGTCTCTAGGAGGTGTAATGATATATAATGTGTCTAATCTCTCACATCTATTGTTTGTACATGATGTTCTTATTTTTTTAAATGGACCATTCCGTGATACCACTTGTTTCAAGAAAATACTATCCATGTTTTGTAAAGCTACAAGTATGGAGCCCAACTTCAACAAATACACCATCGTATTGGTGCCTTGCCTACAAAATGAGGAAAGACATGCATTACAACAATTTGAATTTGTGAGACAAGAGCTGGAGACGGGTCTCAAATACCTTGGATTTAGGCTCAAGAAAAATGGATATTGTATTTCTGATTGGTCATGGCTCATTGAAAAAATCAAAGGTTGTATGAACATATGGCAACAATGATGGCTTTCCAAAGTCGGCGGACTCACTCTGATCAAATCTGTGCTGGAGCCCATTCTGGTATACTGGATGACACTTGCCTGGATACCAAAAGGCATTATCAACAAGATACAACAAATTTGTTGTCATTTCCTATGGTGAGGGAAAAATGTGGGGAGGAATTTTGCTTGGGTTCGCTGGGACAGGATTGGGAAACCTAGAAAATCGGGTGGTTGGGGTATAAAGGATCTACATGTTTTTGCAAAGGCAATGGCTGCCAAGATGGGATGGAAAATTATCAAATCAAAGAGCCTTTGGAAAGAGGTGGTCTACTATAAATATATACACCCCTATCAGTCATTGATTGGATTCACAGGGCAGCACAGGGCATATCGGGTGCATCGATCATATGGAAGACTATCTCGCAGTAGATTAGTATCATCAAGGATGGACTAGCGTGGCGAATCAGGAATGGAGTGTAGGTACGACTAGGTACTGTTGCATGGTCTGGATGTGGGAACGCACACATACTACCACTAGCATTACGACAATTTCTTTCAAAGGCTGGCATCACCCAGCTCACACACATCAATGATGACAGACATCCAAACTGGACATCACAGAAATGGTTGGACACTCTGGACCTTGGCATCCTGGGTAGATGGAGAGGGGTTTGGAATAGATTTATCAGTGCAATTGAGGAAGCAATATCATAATTACTCCAAAGGATAATGAAATCATATGGGCAACTACACCTCATGGTCGATATACACCAAAGGAAGGGTATGCTGCTCTTATGAATGCTCAGGACCCAGTGGATGTAAGTTTGTGGTGGTGCTCACTATGGAAACTAAAGGAACCTCACAAAACTCAGTTGTTTATGTGGTGTATACTGTCGAATAAAGTACCCACGAAGGTCAACCTTATGCGATGTGCCTTTCATGGTCTGTCCAGATGTTGTCTCTATAAGGAAAGCTCAGAGGATATTGATAATTTATTCCTTCACTACCCGATTGCTGGCCAAGTGTGGACTCATATTACAACCACCCTCAACATTACGCACAGATGGGAAGGTACGCACATAATCGATGCCTGGCAATGTTGGTGGAATGAGGAAGCCTCTCAAAAAGTTAGAAACCTCCCTCTAATTGTCTGCTAGAGTATTTGGTTGACCATAAATAGCAATATTTTCCAAGATTCTCTGACTCATTGGCCATCCACTTACAAGTATATCGTTGGAATCTATAACTTGATTCTTGAAGACCCTGACCACCAACATGCTCAGGTCATCATTCTGGAAGTAATAGAAAAGAGAATTCCATGGGCTTTCTTCAATGGGTCGGCTCAAGCCGCAGGCTGTGGTGGGAGGGGTTGTACTTCATATAAATGATCTTCACTTCTTCAAGATCCAAGTGGGTTTAGGGAGAGGCACCGATAACTATGCGGAACTTAACTTCTTAATACACCTTCTTATATTTGCATTGGAACAAAATTTCCATAGGATACAGATCTTTGGGGACTCACAGCTTGTTATAAACTGGATCAACTCTACATATCATTATCACTTGCACACACTCACAGGATTATTGGATGAATTCATCACTCTAAAATTACATTTTGATTTTATTGTATGCTCTCATATATACAGGGAAAGGAATGCAGTCACTGATTTCTATCCAAAGAGGCTGCGCAGCAAATCAGGGGGTCGTGGTTGATATAGGAATTCAGAGATCGAGTATTATACCAGTTTTTTCATCGATCATTCATTGAGATGGATGGAAATATTTCGTAATGATCTTCATAAAGATCATTCAGCATTTTTTCTTTTTGTTCAATTTTTGGTTCACGGGATAGTTATGCATTTAACTTTTTTATGTAAATATTATGATGATATTGTAAATATTGAACTATGATATTATATTGACCTGAATGGTTTTTACATTTACCAGTGACTGGGTCTCATACAAGTTGAAGATACAACATGTGCTTTTCTTATAATTAATGAAAATTGTGCATTTTTCTTGGGAAAAAAAGATATATGTTGATTTTTCGATGAATAACAGATTTTAAAAAATCACAATAATTGCATTGTCACAAGTCAATGTTTCTAAAAAAATAAAAATCTATTAGTAAAAATTGGTGCATCGATAACATAAACACACACCAGTGCGTTATGTTATATAAATCATTGTTACGACATTTTTTTGCATGGTCGATGCCTTTTATGAAAACCACAGCATCGGGGCATTTAATTATTCAAGCACCAATATTATTTGTAATTAACGCCCCAGTGCATTGTAATTCTAAAAGCACCAGTTCTTTCATAGAACTAATGTTCTGGTGCTACATAATATTATTTTTGGCCCTAGTGCATTATGCAAATTAATAGCACCAACGCTTTTATATCATTAGCGCACCAAAGATTTTATACAAATTATATGCATTAGAGCTGCGAGTTTAAATAAAAGGACCGAGTCTGCAATAATTTTTTGCCTAACCAGGTGTCATTCCAGAAAATAACACCCTAGGGGATTTTTTCAGTATACATTTCGTGCACCGTTGTTCTTCACATTCAACCCCAAGGTGCTTTTAGTTATGTATGTATCCCCGGTGTTTTTATATATGTAGTGCATAGGTGTTATTTGTCCATGAAGCACACTGCTGAAAAAACATCAGCTAAAACGTTCGGTCGCCTAGATTTGTTCAGTTGTGATGAAGTTTTGTTATAAGCTCTGCTAAAAAATCCACTATCGCAAATAGATGTTTTAGCGGATGTTTTTTTTACAATTTTTTCCAATTTTAAAACACTAAAAACCTCTATTATAACCTCTGCTAGAAGGTATTTTCCTTGTAGTGAATCCTTTGTTCATGTTTCATGAAGAGATATGATTAATTACAACAAAAAAATAGGTTTATCATTGGATGGTTTTCATTAGGTTGTGGTACCACTTGAGATAGATAACTATGGTCCTCTTGGATTTCCCCCAAGACCACTTCATTGTAGATTTGTCTATTATACCTTCACTTTCCATCTTTGGTGGATTTCATCACCATATGTTGAGAGAAATAAGAAGGTATAACTATGATTTGAGGAGAATATCATTAGAGTCTCAAGGTCACACTATTACTTTTAAAAACATCATGCATAAATATTTCATCAAAATTAGGACTTGTGACTTAGAACAATGAATTAGATCTAACATATGCCTTGAGAAAATCCAATTCCATAACCATTGCATTATGCCTATGTGTTTTGATAAAGAGGAAGCCCTCCCATGCCACCTCAATGGATTCATGCATTATTGTCATATGATAAAATCCAAATTTCTCTTTGGAAGTGGACTTTGAAAGTGTATCCTTCACCCAAACAATAATGATATTTGATATTATGTTATAAATACAATTGCAGAGAGCAATGGACCCAAATTTCTAGAAGAAGTTGGAATACCCTTTTTTGGAAGTAAGGATGGAAAGGTAGAATTAGAGGCTTTTAAGGACATTCTAGATTTCCTTATATCCTCTACCACCCTTAAAAATATTGTTTGATCATTTCATAATACCTTATTGAAAAACTTTAGTCTATTTATCTAACCATAGGTTATTTTCCTCCTCAAAAGAAGTCAACACATATTTTAACTCTTCCTTTAGTATTTCCTCTATCATAAAGTGATTTTCCTCCTCTCCAACCTAGCTTGGGAAAATTGAAGAAATTTTCATAATTTTTGCTATATTTACCTTCTCATGTCCTTTGGAAAAACCAATGAAATAAGAGAATTACCCATTTATGCAATATCCTTGAAGGTGTTTAGAAACTGATAGGCTTACAATTTAGGGTTGATTTATCTTACTTGATAATTTCTTGTGAATATATGTTGGCTTCTTATAATGCACCCCTACCCACATTTACCCGCTTTTACAATCCCTCCTGGTAAATGTAAAGAAGAGTGCTACTATGATATTACCCAACCTACTAGTTCTAATTAAGGAAGTGGGGCCTACAACTAAGACTTACTGGCCTTCTCAAGGAACCACAGTTTACTCCACATATTGTGGAAGGGGCCAAGCTTACATCAGCAGAACAGGGATCACCATCATAGCATGAGGCACTTTTTCAAGATGAGGAGCCATTCCATATTGACACTGATATGGTTGAATTGAAGATTAATGAGGAGCATAAGACAATAGAGCAGGTCATCATGGAGAAAGATGTTGAGATCAAAGAGCTTAAGGACAACTTACCTAAGACCCATTTCATGATTTCATTCCTAGAGCAGGAGAATCAACAATTGAAGGTAAATCAACTACTCTTGGAAAAGTATGAATTTGATGTTGGCAAAGAGGATGTAAAGAGAAAATAAGTGATTGATACAGAGGATTCATATGATCATCAGGAGCAGGTGACAAGGAAGAGGCCTCAAAAGGGCACTTCAACAACAAAGAGAACAAATGTCTTCAGTTGACCTAATTACAACATAAATCAATGAAAATTAGAGAGTTTTGTCTTGACAAAGTGAATTGTCATTTGTAAAAGCTTCTTAAGAGGGATAATAGAGACAACAGGTTGCAAAGACACATGGTTGCTCATTACTACACAAGGAATCAACTTTCCAAGATCAAGATCAAGCACTTGAAGGACAAACTCAATGAAACCCTAGTCAGGCAAAAAGACAATGATAAGTTGGATTTTCTTTCTGATGCATCCATCATAACATAGCATAGCACTGTAGGACTTCATGAACCAATTTTGAGGAGATTTGGAGAAATTTTGGTTTTTTATGAATTTTGGAAATTTTTGACAGTCACAAGGTAAAAAACGCAGCGTGCCCGACGCTGCGCTTTTGATGGGGAGCTCCAAATCACATTTTTTTTGCATATCTGGATTCCTCGTGACTTGTATATCACATATAGCCTTTAGGAGAAGACCTTTAGTATGCTTTGATAGGTGGAAATGGCCAAAAACAACCTAAAAATCACCTTTTTGCCCTCTTGTTGTAAATCACGTTGCGTTTTTTAGAGTACCTTTGGGAGAATGCATATTTGGGGAGCTATAAGTAACCTTTTTTAGCTCTTGAATATTCCATCATGTAGCAGACATCCACAACTTTCCAATGAGCCATCAAGATCAGGATTTGGACCTCGAGAAGGCCTTCAAAAATCAATTCTCCCAAATTCGATGCACTTGTTGAGCCTCAACCTTGCACCTTCCTATACACCCTCTTAGCCCTCATTCTCCACTCACTCCATTCATCCAGTCGTTAAATCATTGCATTATAGTTTAAAAAGGATTGTTTATATGGTTTTCTGACTATACTGATGACTGTTGTTTGGTTTAGTTTTTTTTGTTCATGCAGCTGCGGAAACTTGTCAGTTTCCGCAGCCAGCACAGGTTTCCGCAGCCAGCACAGGATTCCGCAGCTATTTTGTTAAAAGATGTGGTCCAGGTGTCCTCTGAAGGAACGAGCTACATGGGCAAGCTCCAGATGGCAGGTACATGGAACGTGTCCCTTCGAATCGGCCAAATCATCCATGAGAGGCCGCGGTCAACCAAAGTCAAAGAGAAGGCCAACCAAAGAGTTCAGCGGTGGCACGTCACTATTTTGGGCACATGAATGATATGTGGCATAGTTCTTAGCTCACGAAGGCACCAGCACACCTGGAGATCGTTCCTGAAACGTGAATCTAACATCCAACCACTCCGAAGATTTAAAGAACATAACGACAGTTACACTAGATCTCGGCTGAAGAGATCTACGTGTCTATGGCAATACAGTTAATAGCGTAGAAGTTGTTAGTTAGTTGTAGTATTTTTGCATTATAAATAACGCGTCGTTGAACGCTGTAAAGAGACTTTTGATGCATGTGAATTCTGAACTGTTTATGTAATTTCCGCGTTGCTGGTTATTTTATCACCCCATTGTTTTATATGTTGCTGTTTTAAATACATGAGAATACTCTTCTGAAGATAGCCGTGTGATTATTTGATTGGCTGAAGTGGCAGAGGGCCCCTGCACGCTGAAGCCTTGTAAAGTGTTTATTTAGTTTCATTATGTTTTTGTTTTATCATTAGCTTGTACATAATATGTTGTTTTATGTTTATGTTGTTCATATCTTTACCTTTGTTTTCTTAGAGCTATAAATTGATCAGTGCTTTTTGCAGGTTCTCTTAGGCAGCCCGGGCAATTTTTAATTCTTTTTGATAACTTTTGGCATATGAGATCATCTTGTCCTTCCTGCTAACTTTTATTTTCTGAAGTTTAAATTCAGCATTGTCCTTTTTAAAGTTGTGATTTGCTTATTACTTTTTCTGCTAGTTATATATCATACTACTCAACAATTTATGATTTCTTTCTGTGGTCAAATGACTATATCAGCAGGAAATCAGAACATTACTAACTGTAGTGTGATTTAGTTGTCATATTGCTTACTCATGGTTTCTTTCCATAAAGTAGATTGAGCTGAATGG
>APFE030396605.1:0-16063 GCA_000404065.3 Pinus taeda | reverse complement strand
TGATGCATTTGTTTTCTCTTAAGAATTGATTTCATTTTAGTTATTGTAAAGATTTCTTTTGAGAATTTTCAAGTTTAGAAACCATCACCATCTACACTCCACACACTCCACACTTCACTTTTACCATCACACATTAAGGAAAAATAAAATCCAAAAACAAACTAAAAAGCTTAAAACGACAAAAGCCTAAGGAAATGGTTATCTAGTACATATAATACACTTCACTTCGTCAGTTTACGAACCCCGGGTTGACATTATAAATAGCAATTTAGATTACACTAAATTGACCAAACAGCACTTTCTCCTTGCACTTTGTGCTTTTGATTGATTTCATTGTGTTTTTTCCTATAAAAGCTTTTTCTCAATTTTATCAGTTGGATTTGAGTTTTTAAGATGTAATTGCTTAAATTTTATGTAATTAAGGGTAAATAGGTTTTTCAAGTTGTTTTATGTGAGTTTAGGCCTCATTTATGAGAGTAGTTTGGGTCAAAGTTTAAATGAAGGATTTGTTTTAACCTCCCTATACATTAGGGTTTGGTTGGAACACCTCTTGTATCAGTTCCTAGACTCATGGATTTGACCCCTGAGAGAAGGGAGATGTTGTTTTGGTATATATGTATCATTTTCTCAGTCATAGAACGGGTTGGACATTAGAGGCGGGAACACTTGTAGCTTGTATTTCAACTCTTTATTGGAGAAATCAAAGGAGGAGTTGCACTATTATCTAGGAATTCATGTGCAGTGAGTTTGTGATGAAGTATTTTCTCTGTTACAGTTTTTTATGAATGATATACATCTCTCCTTTCCATATCTTATTTCTTCGGTGATTTTCCTTAAAGGTTATAAGAAAATTCTTTGCATGAAGCTTTTTTTTATGGGAATATCATTTTGCGTAATTCTCCTTCTTTCTTAATGAATTCATGGTGCACATGCTCATTAAGACATTTTTCTTCTTTCAAACACTACACTACACCGAAAAAACCTAAATCCATCACAACATTATTGCTACCTTTCTCTTCTATATCTTTGTTGTTGTAACCCTTTGATCCTTTGACCTAACTACCTAGTTTTCATCTCTTATCCAACATCAAAACCCTAAAAACTCAAAACCCTACCTGAGCCTAACATATCTAGCCTAACATCTTTTCCCATTCCAATCATCATTGGCTATGAATTCATAGAGAGATCCTTCTTTGGTTTAGCAGGGCTAGCTGCTGAACCCAAGTGGTTTGAGGCTACCTCCTTCAGTCTCCCATCTCAGCCTTGGGATATTTAGGAGGATAACATTTTGGCGCCGTTGTCGAGGATGACTGATATATGATTCCTAGGATTAACTCTACAAGTGCATTCAAGACCGGTCCTGTGGGTGAAAGGTTCCAGTGTTCAAAGAAGGTTGATCTAAGTCACATCAAGTTAAAGTGTTAAATTTTGGCTCCTAAAAGACACATGAGGTCAAACCCTGCCCCAAATCCACCTCTGGTTGTTGATGATCCAGAGAAACTACTGAGGAAACTCAAATCTCCTCATCTTGGAAGTGGAGCTCGTAAATTGGTAAGGACTACTTCTTTGCCTAATCAATTGTTTACTGCTGAAGATATTTCTTTTGATATCCAAATTGAGTTATCTCTTTTCCAATCAAAGTCTGAAACTTTCCTTTCGGAGGTACTATTTGACCCTATTAAGTTTGATTCTTACTTTCCTCCTTCTAAATCTTTGTTTTCTAGACCTTCTACTAAATCTTTGTTTTCTAAAACTAATCACGAACCTTAGTCTAACTTTGATAAGCTCCAAATCCTAGCTGACCAGCTTCAAATCACCACTAAAAAGACCTACATTCAATATCAACTTTAGATTTTTTCTGTTGCTACATCTTCTACCATACCTCCAAATACATCAACCACCACATCTGTTATTGTTAATCCACCGCTACCTCTTTTGACATCATCATCTCCATCAACAAAACCCATTGTAGTTCCCGTACAAATTCCTTCCGCAGTCATGGCAAGGTTTTCTCCTCTAGTATTACCTGGTCAACTTGCATCTCTACCTCAAAACTATGGACAAATACTTCCTCTTTTTTATGGCATTTCAGAAATCACAGGGTAGCAACATGTTGACAAACTGGTGGATTTCATCGATCTTGAAGAGGTTGATGACAAAGATGCCAAAATGAGAATTATAGCACAGATCTTTTCTAGAGATGCTAAAAAGTGGTTTCGTAGTTTGGCAGCTAATTCCATCAACAACTCTCAATGGATGATAGAGTTGTTCCTAACCCGGTAGCAAGAGAAGAAGAATCCATTACAGATTTTGGCTGAATACAATTCCATGAAGAGAAATCCAAATGAGACGGTGCAGGAGTTTACAACAAGATTCAATCTTGTGTACAATTCCATCTCTAATTACATGAAACCTCCCCTTGGTTTAGCACTCCTCCACTATCCTGATGCCTTTGACCCAGACATGGCTTATCAGCTTAGGGAGAGAGGCCTTGCCACTTTAGAATAAATGCAGAAGAACGCAGTGAGTGTGGAGGCTAATTTACTAATCAAGAAATCCAAAATAAAACCGGAGAAAAAAATTCACCATTAAGGAGGAGTCCTCCTCTTCTTCTGATGGTAAACTTGACACTCTCATAAATACCATGGAAAGAATGATGGATAGAATGACCATTGCAGATCGACATGTGGAGCCTTCAATAAGGAATCCAAATTATAGGGGGTAGTAGTAGTCACAATTCATAAATAAGAAGAAAGAGCAAGAAAATCAAGATCCTCAGGGACAAATCAGAACTCGATTTCAACAAAATTACACTCAAGGTTCGGAAGAAGATGAAGAAAAGATTGTTGAAGCAAACCATTTCCTTGAGGATGATCAACTACCTATATTTCTAATTGAGGAAGATCCGTTCTCTCATGATACTCTTGCAACAAGTGATCAACATATTGTCCTTACAAACGATGTTTCATGGGTAGTGCAGACCGAAGAATACCAAAGGGGATATCGGAATGCTCTCAACGATTTGCAGAAGTAGTATAATTTGAGGAGCGGGAATGTACCTGTTACTTTAAATCAAAAAAGGAAAAATTCTCAGAGAGATGCACAAGACAAAGAAACAACCCATGCAAAACAAAACAAAGAAAAGGAGATTGTTATTCTAAGTCGAGACAAAAACAATGAAGCTTCTACCAGCAATGTAAGGAAGGATAAAGAGGCTCAAAGTGAAGGTTAGAGAAAGAAGTCCCATCCCAAAGGACAACCTAAAAATAAGGACATCACTTCGAAAGAGGTAGATAAGTAGTCCAATATGTTTAGTTTAGAGAATGAAATTTCTAAGTTGAAAGTTTCGATTCCTCTAGCTGAACTAATCAAGAATGATAAATACAAATCTCAGATTGCTAAGATGTTGAAAGTAGATCAGATGTCAAATATGGTAAATGTTGTCGATGATGAGCCTACAATTATGTTTGGTCCACCTGTAGAGGGAAGTCCAGAGGATAGTGAAGTCCCACCTTTCTATCTTAGTCTAGAACTCCATGAGTTTATCCTCCATAATTCCAAGTTAGATTCTGGGGCCTCACATATCCTTATGCGAAAAGCCATTATGGAAAAACTGGGATTAGATATCACCTAACCATACCATTACCTCTATTCATTTGATTCAGGAAGAGTGAAATGCCTCGATCTTATTAAAGACTTAGTAGAATCCCTGGACCAAATTATAGCCAAAAATGTGTTGATGGATGTGGTTGTCACTGATACACCTCCACAGTTTGGCATGTTTCTCTCATGGTCTTGGGGGGCAAAGTTGAAAGGAACCCTACAACTTGATTTTTCATTTTTTGCTATACCTGTATTTAGGTAGCTTAGAAAACAGTACTGCGAAAAGAAAATGAAATTCATGATTAGTAGCAAAGAGAGACCTAATAATCACCCAATCCATGTTGTACATACCGACCTAGAGTCTTTCATTTTGTATAGTGATATGAGTCCAATATATGATGACAGTCAGATTGTAGAGATTTTAGATGTTTCGGAAGTTATAAGTGGTGTATAGGAAGATTTGATTGTAGAGAAAGAGAAAAAAGATGCAGATTGTTTGCAGCCGGAAATTTCACCTGAAACGATTGTTGAATCAGTGCCAAAAACACAGATTGTTGAGACAGTGAGTCATCCTCCAAAAATTCATACAAATCATCCCTCCAAATTTCAGTTTTAAGATGAAGAAGATGGTCTTTGGACCTTGCAGTTTGATGGAGCACTGGGAAAATAAGAAACTGGGATTGGCATGTGGGTTCATGGTCCTTTGCATCAATCGTGTAAAATCCCACGCAATGTAAGATTGAGTTCATATAAGTTGGCTTTTTATTGCTCAAATTATGAGGCAGAGTACGAATCATTGATTATTGGCCTTAAATTATCAAAAAGCTAGGAACAAAGAAAATTTCAGTTTATGGTGACTCCGAGTTGGTGATTAAACAGGTAAAATAGGAGTACTAGGCCAAGCATCCAAGTATGCGAGCTTATCAAAATTTTGTCCTTGACATTCTTAAAAAAAATTCAGAATATACACTATCTTTGATTCCTAGAAGTTAGAATTTTATGGATGATTCCCTTGCTACTACAGCAAGTATGTTTATGATTCCTACCCACTCAAATAAGAAGTTTTCAATTCATGTCAAGCATCATCCATCTATCCCTGACAATCTGACATATTGGTAGGTGTTTTGGAATGACAAACAGATTAACAATTTTATGCAGATGTAGGATGAATTCTTGCAGTCCCATATTGGTGATGCATCTGATGAGAATGATCCAGAAATTGAGGCTACTAAAGTTGAAATATTGCAACTTAAAGACAATAACATTCCACAAGGTCTCATACCTTTGGAAGAGTTATTTGATAGTGATGATGTCACCAAAAAGCCACAATGGTCCCCACAGAAAAAGGTGAAGATATAAACATTGGTACAACTAACAAGCCCAAGATGGTCAAATTCTCGAATTCTTTATCCCCTGAGGTGAAAAGTAAGTACATTGATTTGATGACATAATTTTCTAATGTATTTGCTTGGGACTATTCATATCTAAAGGTGTATGATTAGAACATCATCCAGCATACTATACCAGTCAAGCCTGATCAGAATCCATTCTGCCAAAAGCTTAGGAGGATTAATCCCAAATTGTTTCCATCCATTGAGAAAGAGGTAAATGGACTTTACAAATATGGTATTATAGTTCCTATTCGTTTTTCTGAATGGATGTCAAACCTTGTGTCGGTAAGGAAGAAGATAGGGGAGATTCGATTTTGTATTGATTTGAGGAATTTGAACAAAGCGTCCTTAAAGGAAAATTATCCTCTTCCGAAAATGGACCATATTCTGTAAAGGGTAGTTGGGTCATCCAGGATGTCACTTCTTGATGGATACTCAGGCTACAACCAAATTTTGTTGCATGAAGTTGATCAGGTGAAAACAACCTTTATGACACCATGGGGTACGTTTATGTACGCTAAGATGCCATTTGGATTGAAGAATGCAAGGGCCACTTTTCAGCGAGAAATGGACATTGCTTTCACCAATGAAAAGGATGTATTTCTGGTTATTTATTTGGATGATTTCACAGTTTATTCCAGATCTGATGACGAGCACTTTCATCATCTAAGAATTGCTTTTCAGAGATGCAGAAAATTTTACATTTCGTTGAATCCAAAGAGGAGCTTATTCTCCATGGAGGAGGGCGAACTGTTGGGGCACATTATTTCCAAATATGGTATTCGCATCGACCCTGCACGAGTTGAAGCAATCCAACAGTTAAATTTTCCAAGAAACAAAAGAGAGATTCAGTCTTTTAATGGAAAAAATCAAATTTTTGAGCAGTTTCATCCCCAACCTTGTTGAACATTTGAGAGAGATGACCAATATGCTAGAGAAAGACAGTGATGTGAGATGGTTAGAAGATGCTAAGAAATCATTCAATGTAGTTAAATTTTCATTATCTACTACTCCCACTTTGATCAGTCCTGATTATACTTCACATTTTATTATATTTTCATTCGCTTATGAGCATACTTTAGTTGTTGTCTTAATGCAAAGAGGGAATAGAAAAATGAA
Organism: Pinus taeda; assembly: GCA_000404065.3. Taxonomy (NCBI): domain Eukaryota; kingdom Viridiplantae; phylum Streptophyta; class Pinopsida; order Pinales; family Pinaceae; genus Pinus; species Pinus taeda. Next base: position 9,950 of record APFE030396605.1, on the reverse strand, counting down.
CAGCCCATAACTTCTTTTCGTCGAACTATAAGAGATGCAAAGCTAAAGTACAACATTATTGATAAGAAAGCTTTAGCCTTGGTGAAAGCTCTTAAGGACTTTCGGGTTTACATTTTGCATTCACGTATTCTAGCTTATGTTTCGACAGCAGCAGTGAAGGAAGTTCTTATGCAGACAGATCCAAAAGGTAGGAGGGGAAAATGGATCGCAACAATGCTAGAATATGATCTAGAGATAAAACTGACAAAGTTGATCAAGGGACAAGGTTTGGCAAAGCTCATGGCCAAATCCAACTTGCATGCACTGGATATCAATCTAATTGCTACCCTCTATGAAGAAGAAGTGGAAGACTCGCAGGTACAGGTATCATAAATTTTTACTTCATATCCTTAGTACTCTAACATTGTCTATGTATTGCAGCATTTAAATCATCTTACGGAAGTTCCAAGAAGTAGGAGTAGATCATTAAAATTGAACGCTTCAAAATACTGTATTTTTAATGGTGTCTTGTTTTGGAAATATTATGATGGTTTGTTGTTGAATTTTCTTGTCGAAACTGAAGCAAAAGATGTGATGAGTGACTTCCATAAGCGATATTGTGGTGGCCACCTCTTTTGGAGAACTATTGCAAACAAGATTTTGAGGGCTATTTTTTATTGGCCCACTCTTTTTGCTGATGTGTATAAAACTATGATGAGCTGTCATGAATGTCAGATTTTTCAGGGGAAAAGGAAGTTGCAACCATTGCCATTGCAACCGATTTCGGTTGCGACACCATTCCAGCAATGGGGTCTTTATTTTGTTGGTGAGATCCATCCTTCATCATCAGCCCAACATAAATGGATTCTAATAGCTACAGATTACTTCATGAAATGGATTGAAGTGATCCCAACCAGGAAAACTACTGATTCTATAGTTATTCAATTTATGGAATCTAATATTTTGTCAATATTTGGTTACCCGCAAAAGATAATCACCAATAACGCTACTTCTTTTAATTCAAAAATGATGGTGGAATTCTGTGAGAAGTATCATATCACATTAAGGCATTCAAACGCTTATTACCCACAAGGGAATGGGCTAGCTGAATCTTCTAATAAATCATTGATCAACGTAATCAAGAAGGTGTTGGAGGTCAACAAGAAAAACTGGCATAAGAAGCTCATCAATGCTTTATGGGTGAATAGAGTAAGTAACAAGAAATCCATAAGCATGTCACCTTTTCAGTTGGTGTACGAGGTTGTTACTATCTTTCCTTCATCTCTTGTTGTCCCGGTCATGAAGATTTTGTAGGAAGTGGACAGCGAGCCAAATGATGTGCAGAGAAGAATAAATTAAATGATTCACCTACAAAAAACTAGTGAGGAAGTGTTGCAGAATACTTCCAAACTTCAAGAAAGAATAATTAAGATTTATGACCGCAAGACTAAAGAAGATAATTTCAACATGGGTGATGTAGTTCTTTGTTGGGATGCACAAAATGAAGAAAAGGCAAGCACGGTAAGTTTGAAAATTTGTGGAAAGGACCATACAAAATCTCAGCTTTGAGAGGTAAGAATCCTTATCTACTAGAAGAAATTAATGGACAAGATTATTCAGGAGGAGCAATCAATGGTAGGCTTCTCAAGCACTACCTTACTTGAGAAATTTCCAGAAATTTTCATTATCATTGTACATACCAATTTAATTTCCTATCAGAGTGTGAAGTGGCTATCATGGGAGCTTGAAGCTCGAGGAGAAGGCCATAAGGCTTCTTTGACCTGCTGCTGGTTTGAAAGATTCAGTTTGTCTTTTTTATTGTTTTTCAAAGTCAGTTAGTCAGCCAATGTTTAGTTTCAAGTTTGGTCTTTGTATTTTGACTCCATGCCCAATGGTTAAGGCTACCTACTCTACAGTGTTCTTAACACCTCCAAGGAGTTGCCATCCCCAACTGGAGCCAATGTTAGTGTCAGTCAGTTTTTCCTATCACCAGTGATCAAATGTTCTCTTACAAGGTTTTATTAAGGCTCTCAAGTCAAATTTTAATCATTTCACTAGGTTTTCAGAATAAAATTTGGTCACTCGCTAGTGTGTCTAGGTTTATTACTGCTCCTTCAAAATTTTCATGTTCTAGTCACTGTCATCACTAAAAGATCATCATCATCATCTCAGTCATATCACCATGGTCTTCATTCATCTCATTGTCACCATTAGGTCATTAGGGTTAGAGTCATCAAAACTTGTCATTTCATTCATAAATACATCAAATGAAGGAGTGGTAATAGGGTTTTGCTCAAAAGGTTTTGTTCCAAAGTGTAATTTATTTCAAAAATGATGTAATAAGTTCTAATTCTCTAAAGTTGCATTCAAATTTTCCAAAGCTACAAAATTTTCAAAAGCTAAAGTGAAAACACATGGTGGGCCACCCTACCATTATGAAGAATTTGAATTTTACAAGTTATAAAGACCATCTCATTTCATTTCTCTCCCTCATATTCATTCGTATGGAGCTCTCATTCGCCAACAAGCCACTTCCTTTTCATAGGAAAAGATACTCCAAAACAACTTCGTTGCATTTTCCAAAACCTACGCTACACTTTTAGGCAGCCACGCCGCGCTTTCAGAACTTCGTTGCGTTTTCTCTCCTACAGTCACAAAAATCATTTTTAAAGGTTTCTAAAGGGAAATTAAAGTTTCATCAACATTTTACAAGTAATTTCAAGTCTTTGTACACCTCCTATCAGTTCATTTCCTTGTTTTCATGTTGCATACCCTCAAAAACTCCCTACGTTGTGTTTTTGGTTGTTACCTAACTAGGACTGCATAAAAATTCTCTAGACCAGATCCTACACTCATTTAATTCCACTCCACTTCCCATACATTCCTAAAACCCCTACCTCCTTCCCTAAATTTTCCTACCCTCTTTTCCCTTACCTAAACCCTTCATCCTATGTCCTCATCCAATTCCCCTATTTTCCTAGTTAGGGTTTTCTCTTGCACACTGTCAAAATGGAGGAGGAAATTAAATCCTATAATAATGGAGGTCAAATTTCAAGGTTTGAAACACTTAACATTGATGAGCTTATGTCCTCCCCACTTTCCAAGCAATGCTTTCAGAATGTAGGGTGTTTAGGGTTTTGTGAGCTAGTTCAAAAGGTCAAATACCATGCCAAGTTGACCAGTTTGTTTGCCACTCATCTTAGGAGAGACAAGGTCACTATTACAAGTGTTAGTTTCACTATTTCAACTGAAGTCATAGTAGCAGCCACATGGATACCCAACAATGGAGAAAACTGGTTTAATAGGTTGGACTTGGATCTGCAAAACTATCAACCTTTCATCAAAGGTCACTATAAACAAAACATTAAGAAGGTTTTTCCTTTTGGACAGCTTCTTCATAAATTTGCTCAATTGATGAGGGTTATTATGAAGTACTTTACATCTGAGGGAAGATTTCCTATATTGTACAAATACCATGTTAGACTGCTCATGCATTTCACAGGGGTAAAGCCACTAAACCTACCCTACTACCTCTACAAAAGCTTGGCTAAAATGGCAGAGAAGGTGTAGCATAGACAAAGTGATCATCAAAACATCCCTTTTCACCATGCCCTCATCAAAATCATTGCATTGCATCAGATTTCACAAAAGAACATGACTTGGGAGACATTCATTCAGTCAGATATCTTGTTGTCTTCTGCTAGTCAATCTATAAGCCAAAGTACACCATCAGCACCATCTAAGCATGAGAAGAGTGGCTCATCTAGAAGACATGCAGTTGAGAGGACACCTAGGCATGAGGTGAATCAAACATATTATATGGGAAATAGGCTTATGTTTACTACACATATTGTGGAAGGGACCAAGCTTACATCAGCAGAACCAGCAGAACAGGGATCACCATCACAGCATGAGGCACCTTTACAAGATGAGGAGCCATTCCATATTGACACTGATATGGTTGACTTGAAGGTTAATGAGGAGTATAAGACAATAGAGCATGTCATCATGGAGAAAGATTCTATATCAAAGAGCTTAAGGATGGCTTATCTAAGGCCCATTTCATGATTTCATTTCTAGAGCAGGAGAATCAGCAATTGAAGGTAAATCAACTACTCTTGGAAAAGTATGAGTTTGATGTTGGCAAAGAGGATGTAAAGGGAAAAGCAGTGATTGATACAGAGGATTCAGATGAGCATCAGGAGCAGGTGACAAGGAAGAGGCCAAGGACTAGAGGCCTCAAAAGGTCACTTTAGCAACAAAGATAACAAATGTCTTCAGTTGACCTAATTGCAGCGGAAATCAATGAAAATAGAGAGTTTTGCCTTGACAAAGTGAATTATCATTTGGAAAAGGTTCTTAAGAGGGCTAACAGAGACAACAAGTTGCAAAGACACATGGTTGCTCATTACTACACAAGGAATCAGGTTTCCAAGATCAAGATCAAGCAGTTGAAGGAAAAACTCAAGGAAACCCTAATCAGGAAAAAAGAGAATGATAAGTTGGATTTGCTTGTTGATGCCTCCCACATAGCATAGCATAGAAATTAAGGACTTCATGAACAAATTATGAAGATATTTGGAGAAATTTTGGTTTTTTATGAATTCCGGAAAATTTTGACATAGTCACAGGGTAAAAAACGCAGCGTGCCCCACGCTGCGCTTTTGATGGGGAGCTCCAAATCACATTTTGTTTGCATATTTTGATTCCCCATGACTTGTATATCACATCTAGCCTTTATGAGAAAACCTTCAATAGGTTTTGATAGGTGGAAATGGCCAAAAACTACCTAAAATCACCTTTTTGCCCTCCTGTTGAAAAGCACGCTGCGATTTTTAGAGTACCTCTGGGAGAATTAATTTTTGGGGAGCTAGAAGTAACCTTTTTCAGTTCTTAAAGATTCCATCATGAAGAAGACATCCATAGATTTCCAATGAGCCATCAAGATCATAATTTGGACCTCGGGAAGGCCTTCAAAAATTAGTTCTCCCAAATTCGCTGCACTTTCTCGTGCTTTTGACTGATTTCGCTACGTTTTTTCCTGTAATAGATTTTTCTCAGTTTTATCAGTTGGATTTGAGTTATTATGATGTAATTGCTTAAATTTGATGTAATTATGATGTAATTAAGGGTAAATAGGCTTGTTAAGTTGTTTTTATGTAAGTTTAGGCCTCATTTATGAGAGTAGTTTGAGTCAAAGTTTATATGAAGGAGCTATTTTAACCTCCCTAGACATTAGGGTTTGGTTGGGACACCTCTTGTATCAGTTCCTAGACTCATGGATTCAACACCTGAGAGAAGGGAGATGTTGTTTTGGTCTATATGTATCATTTTCTCAATCATAGAACGGGTTGTACGTCAGAGGTGGGAACACTTGTAGCTTGTATTTCAAATCTTTATTGAAGAAAACAAAGGAGCAGTTGTTGCTATTATCTAGGAATTCCTGTGCAGTGAGTTTGTGATGATGTAGTTTCTCTGTTATAGTTTTTTATGAATGATATACATCTCTCCTTTCCATATCTTATTTCTTCAGTGATTTTCCTTAAAGGTTATAAGCAAAATTCTTTGCATAAAGCTTTGTTTTGATGGGAATATCATTTTGTGTAATTTTCCTTCTTTCTTAATGAATTAATGGTGCACATTCTCATTAATACCTTTTTCTTCTTTCAAACACTACACTACACCGATAAACCCTAAAGCCATCACAAAATTATTGCTACCTTCCTCCTCTATATCTTTGTTGTTGTAACCCTTTGATCCTTTGACCTAGCTACTTGGTTTTCATCCCTTATCGAGCATCAAAACCCTACCTGAGCCTAACATATCTAGCCTAACATCTTTTCCCATTCCAGTCATCATTGGATGTGAATTCATAGAGAGATCGCTCTCTGGTTTAGCAGGGCTAGCTACTGAACCCAAGTGGTTTGAGGTTACCTCCTTCGGTCTCCCTTCTCAACCTTGGGATATTGTGGAGGATAACACTGCCATGGGAGGTCGTCGGGGTTTGTGAGGCTGGTCTTGAAAAGGTTCAACCAGTTCAAGCCCTAACTCCTTATACCCTGACCTCGTTGGGGACATGCAAAGAAAAACAGAGAAAGAGTGGACCGCTTTTGATACCACTGATCCAAACTTATGCAGGAACGCAACAAAATACAAATATACACATAAACATAGAGATGCAGCAGAAATAAAACTTCATTTCATTAATATCAAAGAACTAAAATATTCTTACATACAAAAATTGAAATAAACTAGCTTGGACGATGATAACTTATCTCTAAAAAGAGATGTGGCGGCTACATGCCTCTGAACTATCTTATAATGAGGTTCAAAGGCCTATTTGTTATTGAGAAACAATGGACAACCCTAAACATCCAAAAACCTAACTCTAGGAGATGAAGCACAAAAATTGTGGACCACGTTTGGGTAAATTGGTACATCAACTTCTTGGGGTCATAACTTTGGCATACGATATTTGTTTGGCTATCATAATACCTTCTTTTGAATATCTCAAAGACTAAAACAAAATCAAACAAGTGAGTTGTTTTGGGACTTTTTCGCTCTCTTTGTTTTCCCTAAAAACGTCTTTTAGTCCCTCAAAACGGCTCTGGAAGTTTAGGACCTGCAAAAACTACCAAAAATAGTAAGTTATGCTATAATTAAGGAAATTGAAAAGAAACAATGGTGGGGGTCCAAGTGGAATAAGCGGGTGACCACCAATATCCACCTGAATCAAAGTCATTTGAATTGTAATCCACCATTTTGTTTTTCTTCTCTAATCTTCTTCTTCCTACAAACATGTCATGTCAGATAAACCAAATATAAACATAATCAAACATACCTTAGTGAATTTTAGAGGAGGCTATCTCGTCTACACAAACCATTCCAAATTAGCATGATATATATATATATTATTATATATATATAAATATATATATATATGTATTATATTGTATTATATATATGTATATATAGTATTATATGTCATATTCGTACTATATATTGTTGTATATGTATATATATGTATATATGTAGATATCATGTAACTATATGATAGATATATGAGTTATGATATTATTGTGTCATTATATGTACTATATGTAATGTGTATATATATTATATGTATTTGTTATATATGTATATATGTATATATATGTTATATATGTATAATTTTAATTATATAATATATATCATACATTATATATATATATATATATATACATACATATTATTAATATTATATATTATATATACTATATATATATATATATATATATATATATATATATAATGACTCATATAAACATCACACATGATAACATAAATTGTAACACCGACTATATACATGAAAACCATAGCCACTACAATGCATGTATACGACTCACATGCATGCATAGCAATCACATCCCGGCCATCTAGTCCAAGTATTTGAACCTAAAATCTCTTATATTAATTTGTAACACACCCTCCCCACATTTACCCACTTTCACAAGCCCTCGAGTTAAATGTGAAGCAAAGTGCTATTATGACATGACCCAAACTCCTGGTTCTAGTTAAGGAAGCTACAAATGAGACTTATTGACCTTCCCCAAGAACCACAAATTAATCAAAGGCTAAAAAACCAGCCTAGGTAACCAATCCTTGAGCTAGAACCCTTTTTCTCTTACCTAGACCTATAATTGCATCCTTGACACCACATGCATGTGGTTGTGAGCCTCCAACCTCACTCATAAGTCTTGCTCCATGCGGTTATGACCTTAGATCTCTAATTTTTTGCTTGCACTCCTAAGATCAAAGCCACCTTTCTAGGATAGCCTCCAAACCACTGCCCAAAACTTCCTGTAACTTTCAAGAATCATATTTATCATAATGACAATCCTAATCATTCAAACTTGAAGTCAAAACTTGACCTAGATTGACTAGAACACACTAGAAATTTCGTCGAACATATGGTAAACATGTAAGTTGTAGGTCATGAATGCATATCTAAGTATAAATATTTGAACTTCGTTTGAAAATCATTGAGAAGGTATAATTCCCTCTCAAGTAGTTACAACCACACTAGTTAGTCCATGCATTCATCAACCATTTATTAACCTATCTATGCATAACAAGAGCCATAACTAGAGCACATCTTAAATCGTGCTTATAACCAACATATAAGCAGATTATTAACCATGGCATAATAACCATCAAAGAAACATAATAAAAGGTACAATTTCTTATTGATCACAATAGAAAGATATATCTCATTAACATATGCAAAAGCCAACCAAGTTAGGGACTTCCACATACCACCCAACCATAGATTGAGCTGAACCAAATATTTCTTTCAACCAATGACCCCAATGCCATATTCCAAGCATGAATGTGGGATCTCATGGGATAAACCAAGACATAAACAAACAAGGGAATCCAAAGGTTAAACCACCTCCACCCTCAAATTATCATGATCTCATCTAAACCGGTACTAAGATCACAAAACCAAACCAAGCTTGGGTGCCTCAAAATTCTTTACCATACCTTAAGAAATTTTCCTGTCTCCACCCACCTGTCAAGGGATTCCTAGATAAAAACCATCTCCACCCCCAACCCTTGGTAATTTCCTGAGACCACCTCACCCAGTTCCAAAACCTTCCAGCAATCCAAAGCTCAACCAAGAAACGAATCCCATCACACCATGGTTATCCAGGAAATGGCAAGGCAAGGCTAAAACCACTATCAATCTTGGAAACACCCATGCAAATAACAACAAATGAACCAAATAAATAAATGCATGAACTTTGCATTCACAATCTTACCTGCAAAATATTCTTGCTAAAGTTGTTGATCTAGCCTTCTCCTTGCTTCTCTTTTCCTTCCCTTGCTTGATTGTTTCCTTTCTCCTCTTTGTGCTCTATCTCTCTCTCTAAAACTAACCCTAAAGCCAAACTGACCAAAATCTAAACCAACAAAAGATGTGAACTGGTTCTTTAAAGCCCTTTTATTATTGATGTCTCCTTTTTCTTCATTTTCCTTAATTTCCTTCTAATTTCCTTAACATGAAAATTTGTGTCTCTTCACCTACCTTTTCTCCTATTTTCCTTTATTTTCATAAATAAACGCCAATTAATGCCTCTTTTCCTTTACAAATTTCCATAGCCATTAATAAACCGAAAATGATGCCCACTATAGTGCTTTGCCCAACGTTCAACTTGGAATATGTGTTCTATGACCTTGGTCTTATTTTTCCTTTATTAACCTTTATTACATGAACGTTAACCCAGGGTTGTTACAGTTCTTATTAATTTTGTTAAGTTCTCTTTATCAAACAATTACCAAAACATAAAACATGGAGATCACAAAAGACAATGAACACGAGATATAGGCTCCAAGCCAAGGCTAAACCCCACAAGGGGGGAAACCCAACCAACTTCTCTTCTTATAGAATCATATCAAAGTGAGAAATTCAATACCCAAAGACCAAGACCAAGACCTCCCAAAATACCCAAGTTATCCCTCCTTCAAACCTTCCTCAACCAAGTCAATGGTGATCAAAGCTCTTCAAATTTTGTCAAACTATGATTTTCAACAACTGTAACTAACCTAAAAATTTTGGCCCTTGCAACTATCTAAAATTTTCACACGTGATATAATTAGGGCACAAGATCACAAAATTTTCCTTCTTAGAGCATTGCTCTCTCTCCTTTGACTTTTGCTCTTCTTTCCTTGCATTTTCTCTCATCTTCTTCCTCTTTTCGTACACAAAAATTGAAGTTTATTGATGGTGCTACAATGAGGTCTGTCACGCGGAATTAGTCGATCTTGCGGACAAGACAGACCTTCCTAGAATCTAATGAAGACCTAATGACAAACAAACCAACCAGAAACTATCTTTCTCTAAATGCACTTTATAAATAATGGTAAACAAATGTGTTTAAGGGCCTACCTCATGTCCAACGCAAGTTTGGAGATGCCTTTGCTCCTTTGAT
>APFE030396599.1:0-13504 GCA_000404065.3 Pinus taeda | reverse complement strand
TGTACAAGCACAAGCTCAATAACATAGGAGATCACAGGCTTCCTAAGCTTGCTTTAAATTCCAACCAAAACCACCTAAGGCTGAAACGGGGGTGGCATAAAGACATGAGGGCCTGGTTAAACCATTGGGAGACCAACGAGAATGATGCATTGCAAAACATTAAAAACATTAAAAATATTGTTACTTCCAAGTTCAAAGAAAAAATGTGGTGTGAGAAAGATTTAGTAGCTAAAGGAAAATTAAGTTATTATAAGAAGGTCATCAACCCCACCCTAGAAGATCAAAAGTATCTCTTTATTTTAACTAGCTCAAAGAAGAAAATTAATATAGCAAAGATTAGAACGAAGTCTCATGAGCTCCATAGTGAAACAGGTCGTTGGACAGTTCCTAAAACACCATGGATGGAAAGGATCTGCCATCTCTCCGAGAATAGGAACATCGAGGATGAAAACCACTTCCTCTTAGAGTGCCCCGCGTACAACAACATTAGATCTCAGTTTCATAATCTTTGTCGCAATATTGACCTCCCTAGCCTTTTACGATGTCAAAATTATAGTGAGCTTGGGAGGCTTCTCTCCAAGCTTTTTGAGCATAGGAATAAAATCTTAAATCAAACTAAATAAATTGTTTCTTTAGGTCTGATAGACCAAAGTTTGGTATCAGTGGACGTTAACCATCATCATCATCATCATTAATTCAGGTTTATTTCCCCTTGTGTTTATAACATTAATCCTTTGAGTTTATAATATTGGGTTTTTTAATATTGGATTTATAATATCGCATCTAGTGTAAGGGTTTCAAATGTTGGATTTTTAATATTAGGGTTTATAATATTGAATTTTAAAATTTTAGGGTTTATAATATTAATATTAATATTAATCCCTTAAGTTTATTAATCTATTGGATTTACTAATCCTAAAAGTTTATAATATTTATCCCTTGGGTTTATAACATGTCTATTATTCCCAAGGGTTTATTTTTTATTAATCTTAAGGTTTAATATTCTCTTAAGGCTTATAATCATAGGGTTTATATATTAATCCCTTGGATTTCAAATATTAATCTCTTAGGTTTATAATCTTAAGGTTTATAATTGTAGGGTTTATAATATTAATCCTAGGGTTTTTAGTCTCTTGGATTTATAATATTAATGCTAAAGTTTATAATGATTTGTGCTTACAATATAAATCATAGAGTTTAATATTGTTCCCTTGGGTTTATAATATTAATCCATTGAGTTTATAATATTATTGGACAATTAATCTCTACTAATATACTATATTATTTATATATGGGTCAATATTATTAACATTGTGATTATAATCTAAGTATATATAAAGAATATTGATAGTTATATTAATATGTTAATAATGTATATTAATCATTAGGATAATGGTGAGAAATAAATAAGTACTATTAATAATAATTGTATACTATTATTATATTAGGTTAATTTTGTTATTGTTAAATATATAAATGTTTATATATATAAATAATATTAAAAGTTGATATATTTTATTTATATAATTTTTAATAAGTATGAATAGTCATTTTCTAATAAGCAAATTAACACTATACCTCTAATAATTACTAATGTAATTGATAAATGTCTATTTCTAATTGATTTTTCAAAAAAACCATGAAATTACTTCTAATCGATTTTCCTAGAAAAAAGCAATCTTTTTGCTCACTAATTCTTGCCTACTGACGGTGCAACCCATACTTTTGTGTTTAATTTTATCAGAAACAGCTTATTCTTTTCCTTATGATGGGGCCGTTTCTTCAATCTTCAAACAAACGGAAATATTTAAAATTAAGCTGACTTCGGTCTTTCTTTTTTAAAATAAATTAACAGACCTGATGATCTCCACAAGACTTCTGAGAATGCTTTTTCATTTATTCAAACTTCAAATAGACGGCCAGATTTAATTAATCTCTTGAGTGCGGTCTTTCTTTTTGAAAATGAGAATGCTTTTTCATTTATTCAAACTTCAAAAAGATGACAAGATTTAATAATAATAATTAATCCGAATGAGGTCTTTCTTTTTGAAAATGAGAATGCTTTTTCGTTTAGTCAAACTTCAAGCAGACAGAAAGAAGTGAGTGCTTACTTTATTCAAACTTCCACACAGAACTAGGTATTTACCATCATTGTTGATCCAAAAATTCGACGGACTGGACGATTTCGAGACAACTTTATTCCAAGTTCGAATTTCTATGAATTCTAAATTCAAAGTTACAAATGTATCTATGCGTCTATATAAACAATCACAATTTGGTTCTCTGAAGCATTGTCATTGTTGTGCGTGTTTCACAGAAGGAAATGATGGATACCTGTTACGTCCCTTCTCTTTTCTGGTGCTGCCACCTACTCCTCTTTTATTCCATTCTCTTTCTCAATCCTCCTTTTGTCTTTTCCACACCCATCGCCCATTTCCCTCACCATCCTCCTCGTCTCACCAATGCTTCCGATCAACACGCTCTGCTTGCATTCAAGTCTGCAATCATATATGATCCCTTCCAATCCTTAGCCGCTACCTGGAAACCGAATGTTTCGTTCTGCGAGTGGACGGGTATCATATGCAGCAGGCCCAGGCAGAGAGTCCTTTCCCTCAATCTTTCAAGCATGGGATTACAAGGTACAATCTCTCCCCTTCTCGCCAATCTCTCCTTTCTTAGAGTACTCAGCCTTCGCAATAACAGTTTCCACGGTCAAATTCCCTATCAATTGGGAACCCTCTCTCGCTTAAAGATGCTTCGCCTGTCTCAGAATCAACTCCAGGGTTCCATTCCGCCCACTCTCGGTAGCTGCCGCAGTTTGCGGAACTTGACTCTCTCCTATAACAATCTGACAGGAAACATTCCCCCACAACTATGTGTTCTCCCCAACCTAGTATCCATAAACTTCTGGGAAAACAATTTGATGGGAACAATCCCGCACTGCTTGGGAAACATATCCTCTTTGCAGTACTTATATCTGCCTAACAACAACCTTCACGGCAGTGTCCCTTCCGAATTGGGTATGCTAAGCCAGCTCATCGTTCTTGATCTGGCGCTTAACCATCTGACGGGACGCATTCCGTCTTCGTTGTCCAACTGCACCAATCTTGAAGTATTGGGTATAGATGATAACCAATTAGTTGGTCACATTCCGTTGGAGTTGTGTACCAAGAAGACCGCCCAGTTAAAGGAACTCTATCTGGGTGCTAATCAGCTAAGTGGCAGCGTTCCTTCATCCCTCTTCAAATGTACCAAGTTGCAATGGATTGACTTATCACAGAATCAGCTCAGCGGAATAGTGCCTATGGAGCTGGGTAAATTGACACATCTCCGGGAGCTTAACTTGTTCCAAAATCACTTGATTAGCGGCAACACCACGACATGCCCCATTCTTACTGCTCTTAGTAACTTTTCCGATCTACAAAAAATAGACTTATCTTATAATAACTTCACTGGGCAATTGCCGTTTTCTATAGGCCACCTCTCTACAAAACTCCACTACTTAAGCTTGGGTAGCAACGAATTAGGTGGAGAAATACCTCCTGCTATTGGAAATTTAAGTAGCTTAACATTGCTTAGTTTAGAAGCTAATTCTTTTACCGGGTCAATCCCATTTTCAGTTAGTATGCTTCAGAAGTTGGAGAGGTTATATATGGATTCCAATAATTTACAAGGGAACATCCCAATGGAAGTTGGGCAGCTAAAGGGTTTAGGTCTCTTATCTATTTTTGGAAATAATTTGTCTGGAAAAATCCCTGATTCTATGGCTAACCTCCAACAATTAAGATATTTAGATCTTAATCATAACCAGTTATCATGAGACATACCTGCAAGTTTAGGGAAATGTGTGAACTTACTACTGCTAGATCTATCATACAACAAGCTTAGTGGGCACATTCCTGAAGAGCTTGCAGGCCTTGCAAATTTAGCCTTCTATTTCAACTTGTCAAACAATTTATTAAGTGGCCATGTACCTTTAGAACTAGGAAAGTTCGATAAGCTTCAAGCCATAGATATTTTGGCAAATCAAATAACTGGCCACATTCCAAGTATCGTCGGAAGCTGCAAAGAAGTAGCATATCTGAATCTTTCTTACAATGCACTTGAAGGTCCAATTCCAGTGTCAATCAGTGTGAACTTCTAAGTCTTCAAGACCTAGATTTCTCCTCCAACAATTTGTCAAGTGGAATACCTATATCACTAGCAAATCTCACAATGCTCCAGCACTTGAATTTTTCTTTTAACAAGTTGTCAGGGGAAGTCCCTAAAGAAGGAGTTTTCAAAAAGATTGGTGCCACAGCATTTATGGGAAATCTTGGTCTATGTGGACCTTGGGTAAATCTACCACCGTGCTATGCTCATAAACATAAAAGTGTTTCAAATCTCAAAAGAGTTATCATACCTGTTGTTGTTGTAGCAATTGTTGTATTGTGTTTGTTTTTTGCAATTTTGTGGAGACGGAATTGCAGGAGAAATATTCAGAGAGAGATTGGTCCATCATTAAATGTGGGGCATCGAAGAATCTCCTATGCAGAGCTCGCCATTGCAACAAATGAATTTAGTGATGCAAACTTGTTAGGAATTGGTAGTTTTGGAAAAGTGTACAAAGGGATTTTGAATGATGGCACAATGGTTGCTGTCAAGCTTCTCAATCTACAAAATGAAGGGGCTCAAAAGAGTTTTGATAAAGAGTGCAAAGTTTTGGGTAGAGTTAGACACCGAAATTTGATTCGGGTCATAACTTGTTATTCAGATCTCCAAATCAAAGCTTTGATATTTCCATTAATGCCAAATGGAAGCTTAGAAAAGTGGTTATATCCCGATGATGGAGAACAAAGTGGTTTGAATTTGATTCAAAGGTTGAATATAGCAATAGACGTCGCCCAAGGCATGACATATCTCCATCACCATTGTTTTCTGCAAGTCATTCATTGTGATTTGAAACCCAACAATGTGTTGTTGGGTGAAGATATGACTGCATATTTAATAGACTTTGGCATTGCTACTGTATGTTTTGCAAATAATGAAGATGGGGATATCACTTCCACAAATGCACTCAAAGGATCTACAGGCTACATTCCTCCAGGTATTATTTAAACTACATACCATATTTTAATTAATCTTATGATTTTTTTTTTCTAAATCTTCATTAACCATTGTGAATTAAAAACCTTAAGACGATGATCTATGAATGCAGAATATGGAGTGGGTGGACAAGTCACAACAAATGGTGATGTTTATAGTTATGGAATAGTGCTATTGGAAATGCTCACTGGAAAGAAGCCCACCCATGACATGTTTGTCGAAGGAATGAACTTGCAAAAATGGGTGGGTAGCAGTTTTCCAAACCGACTAATGGATGTGGTGGACTTGGGTTTACTAAGGAGGACGGGTAGTTGTACTGAGGAAGATAATAATTTCAATTGTCTTAGTTCATTAATAAATGTGGGACTGCTTTGCACAAATGAATCTCCTAAAGGGCGACCTACTATGATGGTCATTCTAGGCATGCTGCAAAACATCAGAGACACTTTTTTGAGCCCTAGTTCCATTCCCAAATTGCAATCAAATATAACACATTTATTGGGTAGTTCAAGCACTACTCTCAACAACATTTGTGAAGGTCAAAGTTCTTCAACATCTTAGTCTATTGTAATAAACTTGTAGTTGTGTAGCTAAGCCATGAAGTAAATTGGATCTTATTTCCATTTCCTTCTTTGTACATAAATTGTTGTTGTTAATTACATGTCATTCCCAAATTCCAATAAAATATAACACATTCACTGGGTAGTACAAGCAATATTTTCAACAACATTTGTGAAGGTCAAAATTCTTCAACATCTTAGTCTATTGTAACAAACTGGTAGTTGTGCAGCTAAACCGTGAAGTGATTTGAATCTCATATCTCTTTTCTTTACTATGCATAAACCGTTGTTGTTAATTACATGCAAACATGAACAACAAAGTTAGATCCACAATGAATGCATCCCAGTTTGATTGTATTTTTGTTTTTGGTTAAAAAAATTTGACTTTTAATTTTAAAGTTCTGAAAAAAATAAATATGAAACTGAATATTTTGAAAATTACAAATTAATTTTAAAATTTTTTAAATTTGAATTTCTATTTTCTGATTAAATAATTAATTTTATGTAATTTAAAATTGAATGTTGAGAATTTTTGTTATTTAAAAATAAAAAATATATATATGCTACCAAATTTCATAACAATTATTAAACAATACACCTATCAAATCTTAATATTTTCATATGATTTTCTATATACAAAGAACGGTTTGTGTCATTATTGTCCGCTACTGGCGGTGTAGAGAGATACATACACACAAACCAATTGATTGCTGGAAAAAATTAATGAAATGTTACAGATCTCAGATCTCATTTATGAGATAGGAGGTATGGACTGTGAAGGAGATTTGGTTTTCCTTAATTGCCTCCACCTATTTACTAAATCACTTTGGCAGATTCTGTGCATTACCCAATCCAAATCCAAGAACAAATAATAATAGATTTTGTGCCTGTGTCTGGTTTCAATATTTATCGCCACTATTATGGCAGGGACGAGGCCATGGACAGCCGTAGGGGCACCATGACTGGTGTTGTAACTGAATCTTGTAAGCCTGAAATTTCAAAACTTCTCTTAGACAAACTTGTATTAAAAAAAATTTCACTTGCAAAAACCTGCTTGTCAGCTTAATATAAACCTGCACTTGCAAAAAGATCTTTTTTTCCTTATCAAATGTGTAGTCTGTCCAACTGCAGGTTGTTAATATTTCTGGTCATTTCAAATTGGGTCGGTATACTTCTATTGAAGGTGTAGGTACAGTTGTAGAGACTGCTTTGTTGACTGAGATTTCAAACAAGGATCATAGCATTATTGATGAACTTCATGTCATGGAAAATGAAGCATTTTAAAAAGAGTTATTCAGACAGCGAGTTTTAAATGAACATTCTGAACAAATGGAGTAGAAATTTAAAAACCCGCGACATGGGTTTTTTGGCAGAGCGATCCCAATTGTGTTCATAGCGGGCAGATTCGAAAAATTGTACACCATTTGAGGGATTTTGCTGGGATGTGATAAGCCCTTTCCCTGAAAGGTGTGGAGTTATGGAAGACTATGCAACGAACTTCTTGTTGTTGATACTGTCGAACTGAAGGAATTGGGCACTCTGACAGCAGACTTGACAAAGTGGTTTGAACCATGAAAGGAGACTTGCACGGTTTCACTTGAAGATCTTGGTGCTATGCTCCTTCAAAAAGAGCAGCGGATTTATAAATTCAAAACAAACAAGATGGAAGGAAATTTGAACAATGTAATTTAAAAGGAGGAAATTCATAGTCCAGAGAATCTTGAAGGAAGAAAGTCTTTTGTTGCTACTATAAGAAGGAGGGACATTTTGTTTGAACACAAGTGCAAACAAAATAGGAATATCATGACTAGGAGAAGATGTTGGTTTGCACCATCTAAGATGGGGGATATCATGCTTGGAGGTGACGGGACTGCAGTTTATTTGTTTTATTTGTAATGCAAGTTTGGTATAAGTGAAAATTTAGATTGTATATACAATTCAGCATGGCGAGAACTTACCTGAAACTCCACATTTGAATCACTAAGCACATTTAGGCATGCACAATAAGAACCTCAATCACAAACCACATTTAGGCATGAACAATAACCTCAATCAACAAACCATTTAGACATGAACAATAATAATGCCGAAAGTAAGGTTTCCAAAACATATTACCACGTGGGAATCATGTCGATGAGCAGGTGCCAAGGCTGGAAAAGAAGTGGGAGAACAGTTCGCAATCCCCAATCAAGAAATTTCATAAGAGACTTGCAACTAAAAGGTCTTGTCGAAACAACTTCTGAAACACTTCTGCAACAAAAACGCATTTCCTTAATGGTTCCCAAAATGCAGAGGTCATTAAGACGAGATAACTATCCAATTCAATAGTGTCAGTCACTGCTGTAGGTATCCAATTCAACTATGCTAAAAGTGGTTTCCGTTCATTTTTTCTTCCAGGTATCATTAGCATCACAGTGAATCTCCAAGTATCCTATCAATCAGATTAGCATCAAAGTGAATCTCCAAGTAATGAGCGTGGATAGAACCTGTAACTGCTAGAAAGCTGAACACACAAAACCAGAACCTGTAACTGCTAGAACGCTGAACACACAAAACCAGAACCTGTAACTGCTAGAAAGTTGAACACACAAAACCAGAACCTGTAACTGCTAGAAAGTTGAACACACAAAACCAAATCCATTAATGGAGGTAAAAGCTCTGCTCGAAAAAATGTTGATGGAAATAAAACACACAGGGAATTTGGTAGCACAGAAATTCTGTTATCTACACCTCTACATCCAAATGCTTTGGGTAAATGCACGATGAAAGACAAGTGTTAATGTATATAGCACATAGCGTGACATGTGATGGGCACGTGGTAATGGATAACAAAATGCGTAGTGCATATGTTGTAAATGGAAAGTGTGTATCGTTTCTTTTTTGTTTCAAGTCTTTATTAATTTCCTAATTTACAACATTATTATTATTCGTTTTTTTATGTATATATTCGATGGACATGGTGTGTTATTTATGTAGGTTTTTTTTTTAAGTTTAAATAAAACAATATAGTATAAGTAGTGAAAAGAGGTGAAAAGTTTTTTTTTTATAAATTGGTTGACATGGTTCAATAATAACGGTGACATGTTTCTTGTAATTAAATATCTAAGTAATTTCTATTTCAACATGTTTATACAATCTGAAAAATTATAATCAATTTATTTGGTTAATTAAAAGTTAGGTATTGAAAACATGTCAATGATGAAGACTAGAAATTATCCAAAAGGAGCAAAGAGAAGCAAGTAAGATTGTTAAATTGTAGTAATTTCAACAACATATACACATTTGACCTAACATTTTTAAATTTTATCATATTAATATTATCAGCTTTTCAAGAGTAATAGAACACCAATTAATTTAAAAAAACAATTAAATTGCTCAAACTATGAGACCACTTCCACAAGTTCGTAAAAACTGCAATCTAGACCCATTAATTGATTAACTTTAGAGTGAAATTATACCCGTCAATATGAACATAGCACCATCAATTTGAGAATATAGAGTAGCTTCCTCAAATAAATAAAAATCTTAACTCATTTACCCAATTAGATTAATGGAAAACTATTATAATGGATGATATTACAATACATAAATTAACCACTCAATGGTATTTTGAAATGATTTAGTGTTGTTGTTTATAAAAAAAATGAGAGTCAATGTAATAAATGGATCTCTTATCTCTTATTGATTGAGATCCTTTAAATTTCTAATCAAGGTTGTCAATATTGTATGTTCGACTTAAAAAGATATAACCATTATATCTTATTAGATATTCTCCACTTAAAATACATGAATCTTTGTCCTATAGATAATAAAATAAATAATAATACAATGAAAAGATATAAATTGAGTGGCGTTACCTTTGATGGCCTTGACTTTGTTCCAAATGTTTTTTTTGGACAACATGTTTGAATTGAATTTTTTTTTAGGATGTTCAAATGAAAATTGGGAGATATTCTTTGGAAAATGTTATAGTGGTTAAATAAATATTTTTGTTAGAGTCCCAATTCCATTTAATCAATGAAATTAAATGTTTTAGTTGTGATAACACACATTGAAATGTAAATCAATAAGCATATCCTACCTATATTTCTCTTAAACTCTTTGAATTCATTATATTTATTAATTAAATCTAATTACTTATGCATATCCATGATAAAGCACATGCAAAATATGGCCTACGAATTACAACCCAATAAATTATGCTTCTGTAAGTGATGAATCACCACCCAACCTAACTCTTAGGTGACTGACATGTTTGCAATTAAAATTTTAGTTGTTAATTAGTCTACTTGTTGATAGCATTATGGAGTTTGGTTTTGCAATAACACAACAATTTGATCTATGTCATTCCTGCCATTTTTTTTGACATTTTCACTGTAAAGGAAAATATTTATTTATCAGAATTAAAGTTACATAAGAGGAGGTTTGATATGGCCTTAAATCCGATGCTTAAAAGTCAATAGTGAGTTTACAAAATACTACACACAAGGTAACCTCTGTTCATAACCTCTGTAGAAAACTGAAAAGTAGTAAAGCAAGAACAATCAACCTAAATAAACAATTCCTTTTCTAATTTTCAATCAGTAATATTTTCACTATGAAATGATGTGGATGTGCTTTTGTTTTTCGTCCTAGGAGGTGAAGAGTTTGACTCTTGCATTACCTTCTTCTAATGGAGCACCTCTCTTGGCTTATCAATATTTTAAAAATGTAGGAACTTCCTTATTACAGTTCAAGAGCTAAACCTCCCAACCTTCAAAGCGTCTAATTTGGAAAAGGTAAGAGTTTCTACAAGTGAATAAACATGCCTACTTTCTGCACACCATAATGTTAAGGGGAAAAGTTGATCAAATCAGTCACCTCACACACTTTTACTATGGTTTTACCTTAAACGGTTCGCTGGAAGAAGGCCTAAATCTTGCAAGCAATGAACCGATTGCCTCAGTTTATCCTTTGTACACATATCTCACTTGAGCTTTCTTTCAGGGAGGATCGTCGGTGAAAGTTATGAACTACATTTTTTCTTTGAAATCATACAGTGATTGGAAGCAAACTGGTGGAAATGGTTTTCGGAAGTATGAAGGTAACTTGAAGTCACTCAGTGTGGAAAAACCTTCCATTAAACAGTTGGGGAGAAACTCTGATCCATTCATCCAGTCTATATTAAAGAATTAATAGCCACCTACAAATTCAAGCAATCTATTAATAATCTTGGTTTAAAATTGTATGGTAATTGTAAAATAATGCTTGAGTTGAGCTAGAGAAATGTATCCTTGTTTCCATCTTCTACAAGGGAACTGCTAACATTCACTCTGCACACAATTTGCATTTGTTAATCGCTTGGTATCCAGAATGATAGGTTTTTACAATCACCCATATCCATGCCAAAATGTTTCTCCTTGTTGAAAGTCTAAGACAGGAAAGTCTAAGACAAATCATGACTCTTGTGCAACTATATTGTGAGTGACAAGTTTAGTTGTTGAAGATTGTTACATTGTTTATAGCTTCATTTAGAACCGATAGGAGCATATCTTCTTTCTCTGTCTGCTCAAAACTACCCAGTCTAGCATGACATAGATGCATTTCAAATTCCATCATGACATAGATGCGATTTTCGAAGCTCTCACAGTCATTCACACTCCATCAATACACCTTCCACCTGCCACATCCAAAAGAGACGTTGAGAAGTGATTTAATAAATAAGATTTTCTACTATTTTGTTTTCCCATGGATGACATCACCATAATTTTTACCTCCCAGTTTTTAAGAACTATGTCATAAATTCCAAGAGTAATTAAATTTTCCAGAGATAAATTTTCATAACTCTGTTCTGTTGGTATCTGAAGCCCATCCTTGAGACTCAAGAGCAAGAATTCCATTGTTTTCTACTTGGGCTCTTTGGATAGGAACAGTGCAAGCAAAGAAGGGTGTGAATCCATGTTCCCATAGCCTTAGTTGTCAATCTCGTAGGATCAATCGAGCCCCCAATGAGCTCAGAAATCTTCCATGCATCGCAAGTCTTCTCCAGTCTTTCGATGGAAACCTTCATATTTAGTTTCTTATACATGCAAGGAATCCCAATACAATGCAAGTAAGAAAACTGTGAACTCTGGACTTCATAATCTTCCATGAACTTGCATACTGGTTTTTCTTGTCGGGAACCTAGAATTCATAATCCTCCATGAACATGCATATTGGTTTTCCAGTCGGGAAAATACTGTAAATAATAATTAAAACTATGACATAATTACTTCTGTGAATATTTTAGAGTATTGGAGCAACTTTCAAGGAACAATCATCGCATAAACCAATGACCCAGTAATTGCTTCTTTGAATAGTCAAGAGTAGTGGTCTAACTTTCAAGCCCCATCAGCACATAAACCAATGGTGCAGGATAATTAAATCACATAACATATGTCAAATTAGGGCAAAAGGTAGAAGAAAGGGTAAGAGAATTGATTCAAAATAAATGCCTATCAGCCTAAATATTACATTCCTTTTTATGACAAGGTAGTGTTAATATATCAACAATGAAGAATATTGCATCCATTTTTATGACATCGTAGCATAAATAAATATGATGACACTCAACCACATATCAAGCATGACTAGTCACAATTGTAATTAGTCAATACATATGTGTGAAAAGGAGGAGGGAAACATGGTTGCTAGAAAAATAAAAATTAACTAATGAAAACATTGAAATGAATAAAATTCAAGTCTAGGCTAATCTTTGCTTCTCTCATAATGATGGTGTGTGATTATATAAAAACAACTTTGTATAATTGAAAATATATTTCAACTTGAGTACCTAGTAATATTTATTATAAAAAATACCATGAAAACATGAGTAGACATGTGATGGGAGGATGCAATACCAAAGGCTTTGAAATACATGTTCATCACTAAATCAACATCAATTTGTGTTTATAATATCCCAAGGATTATTGTAATATAAGGAAATGAAGGGTTGTTGTTATGACTCAAGACATTGTTGTTGTAATTCAATTGGAGGATGAGAACTATTGGTTCATATGAGATCCTAGTTTAAAGTGCAAAAGAGAATCACTAACTCAACAATTTTAGTCATATATGAGATATTACTCCCAAGTCGATAAGTTGATAAAATATTATATGGGTGATAGACAATGTGGGATTTTTTTTTGATATAGAGTGAGATGTCGAATGGTTAGAAGAGTATAGTTGATGCTGACATACACAGACTTGATATAGCCATTGTGGAAATAACATAATAATTTTTTGGGAATCATCCAAGTGGTTCAAAGTAACTGAGGAACAATTTTTAATATCTAAAATCCCTACACCCATTTCAATCTCTTTTCAAAGCTAGATCATAAATATTAAAATTTATTGATACATGTTGTACTTTTTTTATAAAAATTTCAAAAATGATTTTCTATATACTACAATAAAAATATTAAGATTATTTAGCTTATGATGAGGGAGTGACCTTCTAGTTTTTTTTTTTTTTGGAAGAACAAAAAAAAAACCATTTACAAGAAAATTTCACCTACATTCATCATTGTGTCGTTAAATATCAAACAATGAAGTAATATCAAAAGTTCAATTTAGCTTGAAATTAATTTTAAAAAATTACCTCACACTTGTCAAGTTTCAAGAAACATTTAAGCTAAGCTTACCTTTTGTTTTTCTTTATTGACCTGAAAATATAAAACTCAGAGATATCAAATTGAAAGAGAAAATATAAGTATAAAATGCCCAAGCCCACATTGGAGGTAAAATAGTGTTCACCTATCAATGAGGTTCAACAACAAACCATTGATAAATTTCAGAGAAGGTACTAATTTTTATTTTTTTAAAGTGCACAAGAGGGCCAT
>APFE030396597.1:0-15070 GCA_000404065.3 Pinus taeda | reverse complement strand
ACTACATTAAAATATCCCACAATATCCCACACTCTTATGAAATCTTACCCACCTTCCCAATTTATTATCTTTATCATATTTAACGGAACTTGCATAAACTTCTCTCAAAGATTTTTAAACATAAAATTAAAAAATAAAATATAGTAACTAAATCTTTCACACCCACCTTCCCAATTTATTATCTATATCATATTTAACAAAACTTAAATAAACTTCTGTCGATGATTTTTAAACATAAATTAAAAAATAAAGTATAGTAACTACATCTTTCAGTTACTCTTTAAAAGAAAACCACTTTTAAAATATCCCACACACATGAAATCCGATTATGCTCACACTTTATCATATTTAAGAAAAATTATAATATAAACTTCTCTTCGTCATTTTTCAAAGTTTAAATTAACCATTCCCTCGGGATGGATCTGTTCATTCAAAGAGGTGACATATATATGCTTGGCCTTGCTTTGAATAACGGGAATATACACTGAACAAGTCTTGCGGAGACCAAAGCGGACGGATAAACACCAAACCTAATCCCAGCTGTTCATATATTTCACGTGGAATTTAAAATTATAGGGAGCAGCAATCTGATCCTCTGCATTTGGCCACGGCAACCTGGTCTTCAGTGTGGCACCGCCTCTATAAACTCGCACTCACCATCAGATTCAACACAACTACGAGAAGAAGAAGATGAATCCAATAATCCGTGTAGCCATGGGCCACAAATTACTTGCCCTACTTCTATTTCTCCTTGCTTTCCCATCATGCCTCCAGGCGTTGTGCCCGCCTCCTCCCTCAGTCCAATGCAAAAAAAATGGAGGATGCCAGATCTTTAATTATCAAGGCATTTGGGAGGATCGCAGCATTTGAAGAGCTGCAGAGGCTGTGTCACCCAAGACAGAAGCCGAGATTCTACATGCTGTTGCAATCTCTCAAGTCACCTTCGCTCTGCAACCTGTTGAATTTGTAATTTCACTGCGCGCGGGGGCCAGCATTCAACGCCGTACCAAAACCACCGCAGCAAACCTGAAAACCGGCGGTAAGTTATCGCACCGCTCATTGGCATAAAGTGGTTTCCGTAAAATCGACTCCGATGCAATTTGGAGCAGCCACGTGGATTGGGGTGACATCACCCTCTAACATTTATCGGACGATAAATGTCGGTCAAAAACCCCCATCCGATATTCCTATGATCAAAGGGAATGTTCTCCGCCGTAGATCGCGAGGAAGGTACACGGGGTTGCTAAATTAAATGCAGTGTGGAGTAAAACTATGGACCATACCCTAAGTTAATGTTATGACATTTTCTTTGGTAAAGTATTTAATGTTTTTCTACGGCGCGTTAATACTTATTGCATACGGAAGTATGGACGTAAAATTATAATGTAAGTTTTTTATTATTACACATATATTTTTGTAAGAATGTTGACTTCTAAGATATGGTGTATTGCACACGAGGAGGTTGTATTGTGTTCCCAGCAGCGAATGAAAACAGGAGGAGAAGAACAGAGAGCTCGTGGGAGCGAAAAAAACAAAGGAGAATGCAGCAGTGCATAGTTTATGTGTGCTAACCAATTTTGTAATACACGGTAAAACGAAGCAGGGTAAAGTTTTGTTTTGTAATGTAAGAAATGCAAAGAATGCACAGCAGTGCAGAAGGAGAAGTGAATGAAGAAAACCAGGGGTAGTTTTGTTTCAAAACCATGAATTGTTTCACACAGCAGTGAAAAGGTAAATCTGTAAATCCCTGTAATTTTTTGTTTTCACACAGTAGTGAATGTAAATGAAATATTTACACACAGTGGTGTAAAATTTCAAAGGAGGCAGAGTAATTTTTGTTAAAATGTTTTGGTGAATCCCTCTGAGTAAAAGAGGATGAATATGTAAGTGTTTTTGTTTAATGAATAGAAATCATTTGATGGTGGTGGAATACTCTGTTCATTAATTTTTTTTTAAGGCTTCTCTGTGCAAAAAGATCCTGGAGTAAAGAAAACAGAGCATTGCCTCTGTGTGCTTGAATATTTGTGTTTTTGAAATTTTCCCCTCAAAAATCCCCAACACAATCCACGTTCAAGCGTTCTTTAAGTAGGCCAATTCTAACCGATGATAAGGAGCTTCAAGACGAAGCGGCCCATTTCCTGAGGACTCATGATTTCGCAGATTTATTCTGGTTTCCCTTTCATCAAAAGGCACTGTTTAGACCATTCGATCGAGTTTCTGTTGAAGTTCCCGGTGACGGCCTCAACGTTGCAATTGGGCATTTTCCATCTAGCGTAGCCAGCCTTGAATATTCTGATCATCTGAGTAAGTATTTACAGATTTTCTTTGTATTTAATAACTGGGGTCGGCTGGGCTTAATAGATAGAATAAAAATCCATTTTAATCACTTATTTACCATGCAAAATCATTTTGAGAGATCAAACTTCAAAAAGTTTCACCGCTTAAGAGATTTAATACTATTCAAATTACAGCCTACTTTTTTATATATATAGTATATATATATATATATATATTATATGATATATTAAATTTATGATATATTTAACGTTAATATTTAATATATTTACTAAATATCAAATTAAATGTTTATTTAATATAGAATCTCAAATTTTTATTTTATAAAAATTCCAATTTTTATTAAAAAGTTAGTCTAATTAATATTTTTTTTATTAATTAATTTTTTGAAAATTTATTGAACTTATTCCGAAAAGTAGTACAAGATTTAAACTCAAAACTTTTTTTTTCAAGTGTCACTTGAGCTACTCCTAATTCCTAAAACCAAAATCTTATTATCACAAATTTTATTGTATAGTTTCAAACTTCAATATAATTATTTTATATATTAAATATTTTATTATATTTACATTGAATTTATATTATTAATTTATCTACAAATTTTATTTTATATTAACAAAAATGTATACTTCTTGGTCTTGTTCTGTATTGAAATATATTTTAATAGTCAAAATTAATATTATATTAAATTATTTTTAAAAATATAAATTTTTTTATAATTTGATTGTCTATAAATTTTACATATATAATTTTTACCGTAATTTTTTATTTAATTAATAAATTTATATATATTTTTACTTTTATCATAAATTAGGTTAAATATATTATAGATATAATTTTCAAGGAATGAGTAACCAATTTGCAGTGGGGAATTCTGTGAGTTTGAAAGCTATTTTGGAATAAGTGAATTTCCCCAAAAGATTTCAGTCTTCAAACCCATCCTGAAATCAGCTTTTCCATCTTCAAACCCCTCTTTGACATTTAAAGACCCCAATCATACCAACCGTGGATTTGCTTAAAAAGAATGTTGAATCTAACCATAAAAATCTGTTGGTGCCTTATACACGCAGAGAGAGGAACCTGAAGGAGGGGGCCTAGAGGAAAATCAGGCACAGGAGCTGGAGCTTAATGCGCAGGCGCTCGAGTGTCAAGCCACAGAGCTGCGTATTAAGAGCTCCAGTGTTAAATTAAAGTAATTTGTTGTAAGGGTGATTTTATAAAAGTGGTTTATGTTACAAACTTGAGTTATTTACGGTGAAAATAAATAACACGTGTTGAATTAACAGCTCTAGTCCTAAATTAAAGTAATTTGTTGGAGTTATATTTGAGGGTGATTTTATAAAAGTGGTTTATGTTATAAACTTGAGTTATTTACGGTGAAAATAAATTTTATGAATTGCCCTAGTTTAATATACAAATCTAAGCTTGAAGTGAAATAAGTTTATGGGTTTCTAAATTTATAGAAATTGTTATTTAAGTAAAAAGTAAAATTGTGATGTTCAAATAAGTTCTGTTTTTTAGATTTTTGAAAATTGTAAAGAAGGGGAGTTGTGTAGCCATGATTATGATTTATGGAGTGGTGAAATAAGAGTTATTTTTTTATGTTTTTGAGTTGTAAAGTTTAATATAATTTTATGATTTGTGTTGAGGAATTATATTTGTGATTAACGAGTCATTAAAGTTATTAGTATTTAAGGATTCATAAATTTAGTATCATGGCTAATGTATTGGCAGAATCTTATTTATCTAACTCTAACAAGTTAGATTGTGAATACTATGCAAATTGGAAGTTTAAGTTGCAGACTTTGATGGAAGACTACAATATATAGATGATTATGTCTGGATTTGAAGTCAAGTCAGTGTCCCCTCAAGCCATAGATGTTGCAATTCAAGATTGGGAGCGACGAGAAAACAAAGTGAAGGTGCTTTTGCGGATGTCCATTAAGGACAACATTACTCCACATATTAGAGAGTGCAAAACATCCAAGGAGACATGGGACACTCTCAAAAATTTGCATGAGACGAAGACAACAAATCGAATATTGTATTTAAAGAATAAGCTTCTTTTAATTAAGATGGAAGAAAACGAAAGTGTTAGTAATTTTATTTCTAGAATTAAAAATCTAAATGATAAATTAGATGACATTAGTGAATCAATATCTAGTACATACTTGGTTATTGTGACATTAAATGGAATGCTTGATGAATATCAAGTGTTTATCACTGGTCTTTCAACTAGAGAGAAGGTTCCTACTTTTGATGAGTTGGCAGGTATTCTTATGCAGGAAGAAGAGCGGAGTAAAAGTCTTAAACATAAATCTCCCAATTCAGATATAGCATTGATGGCTAAAGGGAAGCAATCCTTCAAGGGAAAACAGTGGGAGAACAATAAAGGCAAAAAACCACAAGTAAAATCATTTCAAAGTACACCTTTACCAAGGACAAATGCCAAATCAAGTAGCGATAATGTGTGTTATTATTGTGGAAAACCTGGTCATTGTGTTAAGAATTGCATGAAAAGAAGGTCTGATCAATTTACAAAAAAGGCATTCAAGAAATTATGTTGATAGAGATGAAGCAATTAGTCATGACTTTAGCAATCTTAAATTGTATGTGTCCAATGTTGCTTTATCAACAGAAACTGATGATGATAATGCTTGGTTTATAGATTATGATGCATCAATCCACATATCATGCAAAAGAGATTGGTTTAATACTTATCATGAGGTTAATAATGTTGGACACATATATTTAGGAGATAATAGATCACATGAAATTAAATGATATGGTTGAGGCATAAAAATTAATAGCTTGGAAACTTAAATGTTAAATACACAAGAGGTATTTAAAATAATAATTTATTATATATATAAAATGTATAAGTTGGTTGAATGTTTACAATGAGACCCTACTTTTATACCTAGGTAGGTGACTTTTCATGATTAGGCATGTCTTTTAGACATGTCTTTTCACTTAACTAATGACTATTTTAGATAATCATTATTATTTACATTTATTTATAATTATTTTATTTTATGTAATTTATATTCGTAACATTGTTCCTTCCTTAAGAAGCCTTGTCCTCAAAGCTATATCATTGGAAATTGTCTTCATCTTACGGTTTCATCTCAATATATGGGCCTTGACGCTACTCGTACCATAGTTTGAATAATTCGCATGGTAACATTGTTTTGACTCCAGGGTCATGTCTATTCCTAAACGAGAGTTATGTCTCATTTTTTTTAATAATGATATATATATATATATATATATATATTATATATTATATATATATATATATTATAAATATTTATATATATATATTTGCTTGTATTAGTGTATTAATGTTGTATAAGTAACTAAAAAACACATCTGCAGGCCAAAACGACACACCCCCATGGTAGATAATTTACGGGAGAAAAATGTCAATAAAAATGTGCAGCAATTGAATGGGACAGAGGAGTCAGACTATCAAATATTGACCATGTTTGTCGGATATTAAATGAAAGTCGCAGCAAATCATCATTTATGTTTTGCTTCCGAAGGAGCTAATTCCGGAATTTGGGATCTCAAAATGTCTACAGTTGCAGCCCACGTAAAAACGCCCAGAGTCAGTGGCGCATCTAGAAAACTCTGTGTATTTGCGTTCCAGAATCCATGTAAATCAGTGCTACCCACGTTTTCGACAAATATTTTTGCAATTTCCAGTGTTATAAGCTAGTGCTTGGCAGGGAGATTATTCCAGTGCACGCTCTCTCGCTCAATTGTCATTGTGATCATTTCAAGGATGTGCATCAATAGATTAATTTCAATGACATCAGTGAGCAACACTTCTTGAGACTCTTGGGCGAATTGGAGCATTTCACGGAGCCAGAAAAGGGACAGTTCGATAGCTTCAAGTGCGTCTTCCACAATTCCTATGCGATCATCCTGGTTCTTGAAATTGACCATTGTATATATCAGAATTTGAAGAAATTCTCACAGTATTTTCTTCCAGATTCCGACAACACCTGCGCTAGTGTTAATTAAAATATGCAAAAAATGACAAAAGCCATTCAAAATGCGGGCTAAATTTCTGAGATTTGTTGAAGAAAGGGGCGTGGGATGTTTCTTGAAAATGAACGCTAAACTATTGTAAACCTCGTCGTCAACAATAGTGTCTATTGTGAGCGCGAGAAAGTATCAAATTATGGGGAGTAAACCTTCGTGGTTCAATAGGAGATTTTGAAGTAAAAATCCTCTAAACCGATCACACTCTGATGCATTTTGAGGCATTAAACGACCGCGTAGTGGATGTGTAATCAAGTCAAGTGTGTGTATTGTTCTCACAACTTCTTTGTGGAATAAGTCAGATTCTTCAATTTTTTCCTCATTCACAATTTCTGTAAGTTGCTCCCTCTCATAATTTCCAAGAGATACTACTTTCGTGCTATCATCAGTTACAATAGGTTCTATTGGAATCTCTAGAGTCAAACTATCATCATAATCTATTTCAATGTCCAAGGGCTCCTTAGGATCATTTATCCAAAGAATTTGAACCTTTTCAATCTGTATACTCTTAGTCAATGATGAATTTTATGTAATAATGTGCTTTCCTATCTCCTCTACAAAATCCTCGTTTATGGCAAAGCTGTCACTAGCAGCTTCAGTAGCATGTTGGGACCCATGTGAAGTGACTTCTAAAATACTTGATTATGGTGGACTGGCCTTGCTGCCGCTAGCTTTGTTGTAATCTTCTTTTTTTGCATGGACTTGACTGCTTGAGGAGACAACTTTCCTTCCACTTTGAATTCTCCCAAATATCTTTCTCCATGTTGCTAAAACAATCCTTGCTTTGCTGGAAATATCTTATGTACAATAAAATCAAAGTTTATTAACAATCTGCAAGACAGTTGACATTTGAGCATGGAAGGATTTATGCAGTGGAAAATGAAAAATAACCTTGAATAAAACATGTAGCATTGTCGTTTTCTCCTCAACTGATGCTACACAGCCATATATTTCATTCTTTGTGATTGCTACTAGGCTTAGTTCTGATCTTCTTATGACTAGGTGAGGCTCAACGCCAAAACCCAATATGCTCCAATTATTCCAACCATTTGGTTCAGTTGGGCTTCTAAAGAATTCATTAGTGTGATTTTGGAAAGGCACCTGAGGGAAATGGTTGATTTCAAAATATATGTTCGTAGATGTTTCATCATCATTAAATCCTTCCTTGCATTCTCTATAAATTGTTAGGTTGTTGTTTGTTTGATTAGTCTCTGGAGTCTCATTTTGTTCGTGCATTGTATAGTGTTTTACATCCTTATTTATATTATTCTCATCCACATCAAGATCAACTTTATTTGGATTTTCAACATTATAATCTTCTTGATCTATATCAGCTTCATCAGAATCATTATCTAGATCATTTTCCTTATTATCGATTTCCTTTCGACATTTTTTAACTTCTGCAAATGATTTTTCTAAACGCTGAAATGATTCTTGAATTTTACTAAAATGCTCAAGATATTTAGGACGTGAACATAATGCCACATTATTCGGTGAACAACGTTCAAAGACTCGCATCACTATATTGTGTGCCATGGCTTTGATACCACTAAAGCATAAAAACTGATAGCTTGGAAACTTAAATGTTAAATACACAAGAGGTATTTAAAATGATAATTTATTATATATATAATGTATAAGTTGGTTGAATGTTTACAATAAGGCGCTGCTTTTACACATAGGCAGGTGATATTTTATGATTAGACATGCCTTTTCAATTAACTAATGACTATTTTAAATAATCATTATTATTTACATTTATTTATAATTATTTTATTTTATGTAATTTATATTCGTAACAATGGTGATATAACTGTTATGATGCCTAATGGACAAGAAAAACAAATTCAAAATGTGGTTTATGTTCCAAGATTAAAGAAGAACTTAATTTCAGTCTCTACTATTATATATCAACATTTAAAAGTTGAATTTGTGAAATCACATTTTTTTTGGTAATGATGTGTAGGACAACTACAAGGTTGTTGCAAAATGAATGAGAGTTGGAGGCTTTTACAAGTTGGATGTAATGAAGAATCAACATCAAGATTTGGCATCAAAGGTATGGATACTTAAATCATAATGACCTAATATTACTACAAAAAAATTTGATGGTAGAAGGTCTTCCAAATATTAAGGGTGAGTACTTTGAATGTGAAGGTTGTGCACTAGGAAAACAACATAGGGAAGAATTTCCTGTGCATGAAAATATAAGAAAACATGAAATACTTGAAATAGTGCATAGTGATGTATGTGGTCCAATGCAAACTAAGTCACTTGTTGGAGAATATTACTTTCTTATATTTATTGATGCTAACACTAGATACACTTGGGTGTAATTTATAAAAAACAAAAGTGATGTGTTTGAATACTTTAAAGAATTAAAGAGTATGGTTGAAAAGCAAACAGGAAAGAGCATTAAAATTCTTCGATCAGATAAAGGTGGTGAGTGCACTTCAAGAGATTTTATCAAATATTGCAAACAAAATGGAATTATGCAACAATTTACAGTACCACATACACCTCAACAAAATGGATTAGATGAGAGAAATACTAGAACATTAGTTGAATGTGCTCGTAGTTTGTTAAAAAGTAAAGGACTTTCTAATAGCTTTTGGGTTGAAGCCATAAATACAGTTCTATATCTTAAAAATAGAAGCCCTACTAAGTATCTTGAGCACAAAACACCATTTGAAGCATTTTATGGTTTTAAACCTAAAGTTAGTCATTTATGTATATTTGGATGTAAGGCCTTTCCTCATATTCCTATAGAGAATAGGATAAAATTAGATGCCAAAGCTATCAAATGCATTTTTATTGGATATTGTATTGATCAAAAGACATGTGAAATGTATGATCCAAATACTTACAAGGTCTTTCCAAGTAGAGATGTTATATTTCATGAGCATTCAGATAAAAAAATAAAAGAAGATGAACATAATGTATGGCAACCTCCTTATGACAGCTTTAAGGAAGAAGAAGAAGTTGTGGAATCAACTCAAGCTCAAGAACACATGGACATTCTAGAAGACATGTCAAGGAGTCAAAATCCACAAAGAAGTGATGAAGGCACTTCAAAGAAGAAGAAGAGGAGAAGGTACTCCAGAGTGTAATGAACCTCTAAGAAGATCAACACGACAGATTCAAACCCCTATCAGGTATAAAGATTATGCTTTAATGTCTCAAGTAATGACTGTTTTTGAGCCCTTAAATTATGAACAAGCTAAAAATCATAAAGAATGTATGGAAGCTTTGAAAGAAGAATATGAATCTATAATGAAAAATGAAATTTGGCAATTAACAAAATTACCTAAAAATAAAGTTCCTATACGATCAAAATGGTTGTACAAGACAAAATTTAATGCAGATGGTAGCATAGACAAGTACAAGGCAAGATTGGTTGCAAAAGGTTATTCACAAAAAGAAGGTATAGATTATGAAGATACCTTTGCTCCGGTTGAAAAAATGAATACAATCATAATAATGATAGCATTGACAACTAAATATGATTGGAAGTTACATCAATTAGATGTGAAGTCAGCTTTTGTAAATGGTGACTTAAAAGAGAATATTTTATCTTTTTCAACCAAATGGATTTGTAAAGAAGGGACAAGAACATCTTGTATGAAAGTTAAAAAAGGCTTTATATGGACTAAAACAGGCACCTAGATCTTGGTATGAGAAAATCGATAAAATCTTCTTTCAAAAAGGATTTAACAAAAGCAAAAATGATCCTAATTTGTATGTCAAGGCAGACATAAATGGGGATATAGTATTACTCTCTATATATGTTGATGATTTAATAATAACAGGGAGTGTTGATAAATTGATTAAAGATATAAAAATGAAGTTATCATAGGAATTTGAGATGAAGGATCTTGGTCAGATGCACTATTGTCTAGGTTTTGACGTATGAAGAGATGATGGAAGGAACTTAATCACACAAAGCAAATATACAAATGAAGTACTAAAGAGATTTCATATGAATGTATGTAACGCATTGATTACTCCATTGGAACAAAATATCAAATTGAGAAGTGAAGATGGAACAAAAGAGGTGAATGGAACAATGTATCGACAATTAGTGGGAAGTTTGAATTATCTCACTACCACTAGACTAGACATTGCTTATGCAGTAAGCATACTTAGTCAATTCATGGCTAAGCCTCATGAAAGCCATTGATTCACTATAAAATGGGTCCTTCAATATTTAAAGGGAACTATCAATTTTGGTATTGAATATACTAATGCTTGTAGTGTTTAATTAACAAGTCATTCTGATTCTGACTGGGCTGGAAATCTAGATGATAGGAAATCCACCACTCGATACGTCTTCAAT
Organism: Pinus taeda; assembly: GCA_000404065.3. Lineage (NCBI taxonomy): Eukaryota > Viridiplantae > Streptophyta > Pinopsida > Pinales > Pinaceae > Pinus > Pinus taeda. The sequence goes on along the minus strand of APFE030396597.1, from coordinate 4,389 downwards.
ATAGGATCAGGAGCTGTATCATGGAGAAGTAAGAAGCAAGCAACAATTTCCTTATCATCAACTGAAGTAGAGTATAAAGCATTATGTAGTGCCACCTATGAAGCTATATGGCTCCGAAGAATACTTGAAGATGTTGGTGAAGGTCAACAAGAACCTACAGTGATCAGATGTGATAATCAAAGAACCATCAAATTGGGGAACAATCCTTTATGACATGCAAGGTCAAATCCTATAGACACACAATATCATTTTGTAAGATAAAAGATCCAATCAAAAGAAATTTCCCTAATATATTATAATAAAAATGAGAATGTAGCTGACATATTCACTAAGCCTCGTGGGAAGGCAAAATTTGAGTTTTGTAATAGTAAGTTAAGTGTTGTAGAAAATCCAGATTATGTTGTAAGCCTAGCTAAGACTTAGATCAGCAAGCATGTCAATTAAGAATACATATGTGTCATATGTATTGTACTATAGTGTATTTTATGTGTTTTTCGTATGGTTGGAATTAAGGGGGAGTGTTGGATAAACAGTAATTCCAACAACTAACGTATTAAATTCCCATCCATCTCAGAGCTTCTAGAGATTTCTTTAGCTTCTTGAAGAAGCCACCGAGAAGCTTCTCCATTGTATATAAAAAAACCCTCTTTCATAATCGAATGAACAAGTGTGTTTGTGTTCAGTTCAGTTTTTTGTGTTCTCTGATTGTTGCGTAGATGACGTTCTTTAGCGAGCAAGCTAGATCCTCCTCTGATTTGTATTTATTTTAGATTTCATAAAAAAAGTAGACTATTGACATAAATCCGATGATATGCTCAGTCAAATATCACTTTATATCATGTTGTATTGGTTAAACAATGAGAATGAATAAAAGAGCAAGGTAAAAAGATCTTCATATACAAATATAACGTCGTTCTTTATCTATATCGGTTAACTCAGAACTAGTTAAACACGTTGATACACAGCTCTCCATATATGTTTCATCTATATTGGTCCACACTAGAATCGTTGTTCAATGCCCCACGTATACAAATATCATTATTTTTCTCATCTATGCTAGTCAATGAGAGTTGCATAACGATTCTTTAATGTAACACTTACTTTGATTTTTACTTTCATCCTTGAATTGGCATTTTTTGAAAGTGGATTGCACATTTTGGACATTCAACAAGTATGGAGCATTGTCAACAATTAACATCCAATAGGTATGGAGCATTGTACTAAACAATTAATATTATGGAGCATTGTGAACCATTAATATTTCTCATGAGCCATTTTTTTGTGATCCCTTTGGATACCCTAATCTACCATGAACTTATGAACTTATAGGTATTTTTTATTTGGATGGAAAATAGATATAATCAAGATAAGTGATATCTCGATATACTTCATTTATGTGGATTGTAGATCCCATCATATATTCTTTATAAAAATTATGAAGACTTACAAAGAGCTTATTTATTTTATTCATTATAAAATAATTTATATAAAACCTATTTTGAGAATCTACAAGGATTCTACCCACTGTCATTTGTTTTCTACAAATTGCTAATTATAGCTGACTATTAACTCCTAACTTGTACTAAGCCGACTATAGAATAGATCCATCGAATGAGCTTTCTCATTTCATTCAACATAAAACAATTTATACAAGTGAACAACCATAGCCATATATTCTATAGTGATTCACAACTATTATTATTATTTGTCTAAATCTCATCGACTCCCCGCCAACTAACATTAACAACTCACCAATATTCACAAACTGTGAAATTGACGACTCTCTGTCATATAAACAGTCACAGAGGGCGTCATGAGTAATACTCTTAACATTCTTTTTATTTGGATGTCTTAATCTACCATCAAAATGATTATAATAATATACAATAGACTTGTTTATACACCTATCTTCATGTGGATTGCAAATTCTCTCGTGCATCATCCTTAAGTGGATTGCAGATTCTATCCTGAACCATCTTTATTTGAATGCATAACCTCAAGATTGTTTTGAATAATTTACTTCGTGAACATTTTGATAACATTATATCAAACTATCTTAGTGAACATTTTGATAACATTATATCAAACCATCGACAGATAATTTCAAATAAAACAAGACGGGCTGCGGGGCAGCTAGTCCCTGCCCCAGCCCGCAGCGTATCTGCCCGTAAACCATAGATTCGCGGTCGTTCGCATGAGCGAAACGTGGCGATTGCTGCCTCCTCCGTCGGGACGCCTGTTGCTCATAAATCAATCCATCGATCGTTACTCTTGTATCGCGAAGCATAGTTGCTTTTCGCTAAGCATAATTGTCTGACTAAATTTCTTCGATATATGATCGAGTTCTCTATCAGGTCTTCGGTCGCAAGATAGAGATCAGCCAGCCGGAAGTCAAGTCTTCGGTCGAACGGTGGTCGGTTTGTTTGTCGGTTTAGTTGCCGAAGCCGCAGTTCATCGTTGTAAGTTAGCAAGAGATCGATCAGCATTCATAGATATCATTGTTCTTGGTTCTTTGATACAATGCTCATTTTTGTAACCCAAAACCAAGCAATGTTTTATGCAAATTCAAACGCGTGACATAGAGTGAATGTGTCATTGATCATGTACAATGTGGCACGTATGAGAGCCTACTTGCATGGCCTACAGGTGGCTCTCTGAATGCTTCCAGTGGAGGCATCTGGAGAACAACCATCTCTCAGTTCAGTTCTACCCCATGGTGGATGGCAACCCATAACCGCTGAAAGGGGGCTGCGTGATCTCTTGCAAGTTGAATGCCTTAGAAACAGAGTCTCAGTGCATGCAGGGATTAGTCGCTTGTTGGTCGATGCATGGAGGGTGAATTCACTGAGAAGGCGTCTGGATCGAGCCACAGAGGGCTGGCTGGGTTGGTTTTGGGAGAGGTTGATTCTCTCCACAGCTTGAAAATATGGCCTTCTTCGGCTTCTGGCTGAGTGGAATCGATGGCGTAATGTGATGAATCGAACTGCAAATTCGAACGGAAAGCAGATTTCTATGCTGAGCTTGGAGATGGAGTGGTGACAGAGAAATGGTTGCGGGGATGGTGGAGCAAACAATTGAGAGACCACGTCCCGAGGAATCGAACCGTCGATGCTGTAGCGGGCATAGAATTTCAGCAGAGTAAATTCTCCCCATAACTCGAAAGTATGGCCTTGTTCCACTCCTGGAGTTGAATCGATGCTCAATGTGGTGAATCAAACCGCAGATTCAAAATGGAAGAGGGCGGCTTCTGTGCCGAGTGTGGAAATGGAGTGCCGACAGAGAAATGGCCGCGGGGATGGTGGAGAAAACGAATGAGAACCACATTCAGACGAATTGAAACATTGACGCAGGAGCAGCATAGAGTTTCAGGAGCGGTCGATTCTATGGGTAGCTAGAAAGAATGCCTTTGTTTGACTTCTGGCTTAGTGGAATCGTTGGCTCAATGTGGTGAATCGAACCACATATTTGAATATTCACAAGAAGCCAAGGTATGCGGCAAGCAGCGGCTGTAACCCACTAGAAAAATGGGTCGCAACAGCAGTCGAGAAGAAGAAGAAAACAGCTGTCAGTCGGAAAGCATGCCACCTGCCCAAACCCTGCGCTACGCGGCACGTCAATAAGCAACCGGCCAGAAAAAATAATCCAGGTTTGAAACGACACAAGGTTAGCTTATTCCACCTTCGAAAATTGCAGAAAACAGCAAGTACGTTCATATTTCTTCACATATCACGCCCTGCTTCTCTCAGATTTCTGAAAATATCGCATAATTATTTGCATTTGCAGTGAAATTTTAGGCCTCAACTTGTGTGAAAATATCGCATCATTATTTGCATTTTGCAGTGAAATTTTATGCCTCGAATTGTGTGGAGAATCGAACGAGTTGGCGAAATAGTGTTTTTTTTAAAGGTAAGAATTCAAATTCTAGTCAACTTCCGTTTGTGTGTTACGGATGAATGGCTGTTTTTTAGCCTTTTCGAAAATTTGTAACAAGAAATTTATTTTTAGACTTTAGTTTTTTATGTTGTGGAATTTACAAAGAAGGCGAGCCTTTAATATCTGTGACGAGCTTCGTTAGCTAAAACGCATGAAATAGATGAAACTATGATTTTATTAACCCTTTCCGAAATAAATGCTGCTTTTGAGCAATGCAGCGGTCTGTGAAGCTTGTCCTTCCTTTAAAATATAAAATATGCGTTTTTCTTTAATTAAGCTCTGTTCCTTGTAAAAAAAAAATCGCAGCAAAAATTCACGATTCTGCTAGAATTTTTCGCAACAAATTATCATAGTGTGTTTTTTATTTTTTTATTTTTTTGCGTGTAAGAAGTCGCAAAACCTCTTCAAACATACATATGTGGAAGTCTGAAGCTGTGTAGATAATAAGGTTAGTCT
>APFE030396596.1:21601-56861 GCA_000404065.3 Pinus taeda | reverse complement strand
TTTTAAATTTTATATATATATATATATTAAAATTCCAATCTATAAGTCAAAACTAAATCTAGGTCTCTTTTGATTACATTTTGTTTGAAAATGGTTGCCAACGACGCTACTTCCCCCTGGCTTCCCTCCATTCGAATCTTGACGCCACTAGATGTCTTTCGAGTTTTAAGTTTTTAACTCAACAACCATTTCATGTCGGACTGACTTGTCTCTGAAACTTAGCTTTTCTGCATCAATTCCATCAACCGATGGATTTTGTAGCGTGGTGAAAGTCTGTAATTTTGGACGGAAACTGATGTTATCTAAATTAAAAATAATAAGCAATAGAATTTTAAAAATACATATAAGAGCACAAAAATGGTAATATTCGGGAGAATATAAAGTCTTTTGTTGTCCGTCCAAGGTTACTTTATCAATGAATCACTCGGTTTTTTTGTCTGTTGTCGTTCGCTCTCCGCAATGCCATGGAAGAAAATAAAAAACTTTGCGGAACTATATACTCTGCATCTACATGAGACCCATGAAACCCAAATGTGATTCCCGCATACACCATGAATGTCTACAAAGTAAAAGCGGCATGGCAAAAAACTTAGAAATCTGGGAAAGTGAAGAGGGCCTTTAAGAAATTTTAGCATTAATAAATGTGTTGACTTGACTTGTTTAATTAGGATCACCAATCAATCACACCTGCTGTCTTATACGAGTAAACTCATTATATTCGGGATTTTTTTATCAGTTACATCCCTTTAAGCATAATTGTTTGAAGCAATTATGTTCTAGTTCTGTCTTCTTGAATTCAAACATGCTCAAGAATTCAAACCTCTCACCCTTTAAGTTTTGAGTCTGTAGATATTCAAGGCATAGTCTACTAGTTATAGAGAATAACTTTGAACTTCAAGATTCATTTGTATGAAAAACATGCTTCCTAACAAATTCTGTTAAAACTTCCATGCCTGGGCACTAATCTCCTCAACGAGGATTTATCTCCACAAGCCACATCACAAAGCATCGACGAAGAACATTAATAAAATAGGATGTTTATATTCTCTACACTTCTATGTAATGTCCCCAATTAAATTAGTTTTGCTAAAATGAATTTATATTTTTGCAATTGGGGGTTGGGAAATATTTTGGCATGTACACTTAGGAAAAGTAGGTGGGAATCCCCACTTAAGTTTTGGAGAAATGGAGGTCACCAACATTAGAGAAAAATGAAAGATTAAAATGGTAGTGGGATGTGGGGCCACTCAAAAAAGGGGAATTCAAACCCCTTAGGAAAATTGAATTGCTAAGGGAAGGAGGTTGAAATATTGGATAGAGGGAACCACATGAGGAGGCAAGAAATATAAATAGCAAGAGCATAGAAGCTATTGGGGTCTTTTGTTCACTCATCTATTTACTTTGTTGCTCAAGTTGTTTAGTTGGGTCACTAGTGCTGCTTAGCACAGAGTTCTCCAAGGGGAGAATTCACCCTTCTTTCAGTGGACTTAGAGTGCCACCCTAGGAAGGAAAGCTATTGCTACTTTGGTGAGAGGGTTGTGGAGTATTGCAGCACATTTCAAGAGATTCCTTCAACCAATTCGTACTCCAAGGAGGACGTAGTAGGGAATCGTACCACTCATTTCAGCTAGCTTCCGAGGGTATTTTGCCGGGAGAAAATCAACGGAGTTGCTTGAGGGAGAGCTCAACATTTGTGGAAAGCTTTGGAGCTGGAAATGACTGCTATTGAAGGCAGTGAAATTATCTTCCTAGGGCCTGCGCAAGGGGTCATTGGACAACGTTTTTGTGGGGTTGGATTTAGTAACAGTTATCTTGTGTCGGGATTTGATGTAACACCTCTCCCTTACATCTGGGAAAATTTTCTAGACCATTCCTATCGCAGATTGAGAATAAATAAGGAGAGAGTTTGCAGCAGATAGAGCCATAGAGCCATTGGGGATGCGGTCTCTAGTTCTACTAAGGAGGGCGTAGCACCAATTTTGGGTAATTCCGAGAGGTCAGAATTAGCTCAAAACATTTTTGAGTTTGGACAGTCAGGGGTCAAGGAGTTGACTCCTAATTTTGCAGAATTTTTGGGGAAGTTTTGGTGCTCCAAACAACAGAATTATCTGGAAACCAATGGGGAGGAGAGAGCTGAAATTTTGGGTCCTGGATGGTCAGTAGAATTTGCCAAAACCCCTTCTGCATTTTTCTGAGTCTCTGACAAGGATCTCAAAAATAATTTGGCAAAATTTTCTAGGCAGATTTGAGGGGTAAAACAAGGCTCCCAACTCGGCCAACAACGTACTTCTTCAAGGGCCTGCGCAGTCATTTGCTGGGGAGCTTTCTGCATCATTTGGGCAATTGATATTCATCCACCTAGGGCTTGTAGCGCTCTAAGCAAGCCCAGGTGTGCTCACTCCAATCTATTTTGTACTCCTTCAGCTATATAATAAAATTGGCCCATTTTGGCGTGTCTCTGACTCATTTTGGTTCTCTGGTATGTGTACATTTCTATTGTATTGAATTTGTTGCATTTGCTTCATTATCACTATTAATTTTTCATTAGGAACATTACATTCTATTGCTTATTGAATGTCTGTGCGAACCCTTAAAATATCAGGAGATCACATTGTATTCCCTAATCCATTACATGTTCTAGTAACCTAATATATGTTCTTGATAACGTATTTGGCATTGTTATTAGTAATTATTAATATTAATTGTATTTTTGAATAATCTTGCTTTCAAATGATGGGCTGCAAGCCAATGTAGCAGAATAAAGGGAAAAAAAAAAGTTTTGCTACAGTGAAGTATGGAGTCCAAATTATTTGAGATGTTATTAACATGGATGAATGTTTGAAGAAGCTTGAAAAGGCTCGAAAGCACATTGAGATGTCGATTTTCACCTATAAAAGAGAACAAAAGGGAAGGTGTACCCTTCTAAGGTATGCACTTCCAAAAGCAAAGATGAAAGCTCAACAACAGTTGAAATTTAGAAAGATGCAACAAGAATTGAAGGATGTTGTATAGTAGTGGCCAAGAATTTCAATGAAAGGAAGGCTGACAAGATTGAGAATAAATATTGTCGAAAGGAGAAGTATCCAAATCCAAATATGATGCTAAAGGTTGTAAATATACCATTAGGTGAAAGGAGAAGTATCCAAATCCAAATATGATGGTAAGGTTTGTAAATATACCATCAAGTGGAGGATAAAGACCAAAGAAAACATTCAGGCGTCTGTTATAAAAGATGAGAAAAAGGTTAGATTGGTGGAGTTTGTTCTCCTTGCGATCAATGGAAAGCTACTGAAGTTGATGAAGGATACAAAACCCTAACTACCACTGAGATGAAATGAAAATTTTCTTGTCAAAATAAAATGCTCCAAAAACCAACATGGTGGAAACTTCCATTCAAGATTTTAGCGTGATGGGGATCACCTCCACCCATGAATTCTATCACAAGTTGGATTTCTGGCAACGAGGTAGATTAAATTGTACAAAGATTGAAGCCTAGTTTCCGACCTAGTAAATCTATTCTATCTGTTTCAAGCGAATCCACTATGGAGAAAGAAACCACTACTACTTTCATACAAAAGCAGCGTCTCAAACAGGAGATATGGGAATGCATTTACTCCTAAAATGACCACATGTGTCGTCGCCCTGCAAACCCATAAGGTCTTTCACATACATTTGGAAATATCATAAAGTACCATAATGCTTAAACCTAAACTCGTTCCACGGAGGATGAATGTCCTGCTTATAGGTCAATAAGTCTTAATTTTCAACCATTAAAACCTACTATAGAAGAGAATGGTAGATAACTGTTATGGCTTAAACTATCAGAACTATGAAGGAGGAGGAGCTCAGACTACATTATACCAATGAGTGAGATATTATGTCAATTCAAAAATGAATTACCCAACATAAAGCAGAATAGGGAAAACAGAACCGTCAGAAGTTCGAACCCTGTACCCTAGAGTAGGAAGGCATTCACAGAAAGAGGTCTAAGAAGCTTGCTAAAAAGCAAAACTAAACCTAACCAAATAAACAACATCCTGAAAACAATTGAAAAATCAAATCTTGATAAACGCAGACACTCCAACCATTATTTCCTGATAGATAATCCCAACTACGTACCTTATAAACTAGAATTTGTTGCCTCCGTTTCCCTTGGCCTTAAGAGATCACTAGAGTAGAGACCAAGACCCTTTAAATTCTAAAATATATATATATATATGGGAGAGAATCGAGTTCATGAATTATAAATTGTTAATGTTCAAATTAGATTGGAAGATAATCGAGTTCATGAATTATAAATTGTTAATGTTCCGTTCGATTTCACTTTCCTTGTTCAAATGGACAAATCAGAAAAAATGTGAATTTCTATCAAACATAGTACAAGTTGAATATAGTAAATGAGAAGTTAAATAAAATATGAAAAAATTAATAATTTGTTATTCTCATAAATTATTATTTATTAAAATATCTAGAGTTGCTTACATCAACGTCAAAATACTCCATGAAAAATTATAATTAACTTTTTTGTGTTAACACTAACACGTGAAGAAGTCGATATGAGATTTTCTTTTAATTTTATATTAAATGTTCTTCAATTTAAATTTTATATTTTAAAAACAATATGTTATAAATTTATTAGTCTTTCTTAAATATAAAAATATGCATGGTAAATAAGTTTAATAGCTGAAATATAAAAGTTCGAAAAAAAATAAGCTTCAGATTAAATATAAAAATTATAAAATTAAAAGTGGTTAGTGTAATTAGTTTAGAAGGGTATTTGGGTTGGAGTTGGTTTAAAATTGTTTTGTTCGGTTAAGAGTTCCATTTTTTTGGACTTAAGAAAATAGGTTAACTGTCTAAGATCTAAAAGCATTTGGTGTGAGTGAAATTCTTTCTCTTACAAACCACTTATGGATAATTTTAGGTGGTGTGGGTTTTCTTTGAATAAGAGTGTGGAGTATACCTAAAATTATTTTGCTTAGCTAAGAGCGGCTCAAAACCTAAGTATTTGGTGGGAGTGAAAGCATGCCCCCTTATGAACCATTAGCGAGTAATTGCATGTGTTGTGGGTTTTCCTTGAATAATGATGAGTCAGCTTGCACTCGCAAATAAGAGTTAGCAACTGTTGTCCCTCCTACTGGTTTTTATTATTCTTATTATTATCCAAAGTATTTGGTGGGAGTGAAAGCATGGCCCCTTATGAACCACTAGAGTCACCAACCATTATTCTTATTATTATATAAAGTATTTGGTGGGAGTGAAAGCATGACCCCTTATGAACCACTATGAGTCAGCAATGTTGTCCCTACTACTCATTTTTATTATTCTTATTATTATCTAATTTTAAAGTCACGGCCAAACTAGACATCAAATATAGTTATGACAATTGAGTTTTGATGTATTTTCCTACTATTTAAAAAAAATATAATTTGAAAAGATAGAAAATCCAAATTAGAAATTTCAATTAAAAAACCATTAAAATTTAATTATGTTTATAAATAATGTAAGCACACCATTTTTAAGTAATTTCTTAAACTATAAGTTACTTTTCCAAATTATAAACACACTAACAATATGGGAAAAAATGGCTCGCATGGAGGCAAAGGGGGATAGAGCCAGCCGATCCAGGGCACACCAGAGGCCGAATGACGCTTTATCGGCAAGTTGTGCATGTGTACTGGGTTTTGAAGCATCTACTAGCTAAGGATCTAGAGCAGGTGGTCGGAGAAGTGGCAGCAATAGCCCAAGGCATGCCCAATATCAAAAAGGAAATGAAAACTTGCAGATTATCATGATAATGCAAGACAGCACGCTGGATGAGATCCAACAACGGTTGACGAAGCTGTCTCCGGCACCAGACGACTCGATGGCAGCACCTGCTAATGCGGAATTTGACAAAGATCACTGGAAGGATTAGCCTTTTACAGTTTCTCGTTTGATTATGTTGCGGCTAGCTTTTTCTTTTCAAACGTTTGTAACGTGATTAGTGTTTTTAGATGTGCAGTTCACGTAGCATGGATTGAAAGATTGATTAAATTTTGTTATTGGATGGCATATAACAAACTCGGGTGGCCAACAAATTTGGTTTCCCATATGGGCAAGTTGAGGCCACCAAAATGTTGTATCTAGATCAACTTGTTTTGTTTCATAAATAGAAAAGTGAAGGTATACCCTAGCTTACAAAAAATCATTTAATAAATAATAACTATATATATATAGATATATATAAATATATATAATATATTATTAATATATATATATAGTATATATTATATATATATATATATATGTAATTGGTCACGGCAAAATTCAAAACATTCAATAGCAAGTTTGAAAACATCTTTGTTCATTAATAAATAAAGTTTAATAACTTTTTTCCCACAATTTCATATTAAAAATTTAAATTTTACTTTTTTATTAATGTATAAGGTATTTTTTAATTTTATTTTATTTGTTTTAATTAAAAATAATTTATTTTGAATGTGAGGTTTTTTTTTATAATAATAATTAATAATAATAAAATTTGAATAAATTGTTTTTTAAATAATTTTATAAAAAGTTATGGCGAAAATCAAAGTATTATGACTTGCAAATGAAAATTATATATTGTGTTTTACTGGGATTAATAAAGTGATTTTATTAATTTATGAGATCTTGGATACACAATGATTAGGTGATTTGTTAAGGTACTCCTTTATGTGAAGTTACTGGTTCAATTCCCAGCAGTGATCGAGGTGAGGTGATATAATCCACCTGCTCAACTCTACCTCACCCAAAAATCTGCAATGCAACAACTCTCTGTTAAATCTAAGAAACATGCTAATGTTGCCCCACAAAAACAGATAAAGAGGAAGCCAAGAAATTTCCAGGAGTTGCCTACAGCAAAAGGAAGTAAAGTAACAGACCATTCTGCTGGAAACAATGGTAAGGCTAATGGCTTGTATGATGCAAAGTTCACAAATTTTGAGAAGCCAGGTTATGTTGTATTACAGACCAAGCCAGAGGTGAAAGATGCTAATACTGGGTCTCCTCATTCTCCTACACAGTTATTTGGAGGTCCAAAAGAATGGTCAGGGGAGATTGAATATTTATACAAGTGAATGAAAAAGAAGAAATTTGTTTCAGAATATGTTGAGTTGTCTCAGAATGAAATAAGTAACAACCATGAGGGGCACAAATTGTCTCAGTTTGGAGATCACAATACATATATGCCGAACAGGAGCCTTGACACGCATTTATTTAGGATAGAGATATTTTTCTGAATTGGGAAACACGTTTCCAGATAATAACAGGCACAACACGAGGTTTTGCATATTTGCATCAACATTCTCGTGTCCTTATTATACACAGATATCAGATCTGGTAACATATTTCTAGATGAAAATCTCTGACCTAACATAGCATATTTCGAACCGGTGAAATTTTTTCAGAAGACCAAGCCATCTTCTGACTAGGGTTAAAGGAACAATTGGGTATATGGCTCCAGAATACATTGTGCATTAGCTCTTGATGCAAAAGGGTTGGCAAACTTGAAGGAGCTACAAATTTCTCGAAGCCGTGTTTCTTTAACGTATCTCAACATAAAGTCATGCTGTATAACTGATCCTGGATGCCAAAAGCTTGAAGGACTTCAAAATTTAAAGATTTTTAAATGGCCTATAAAAATAGTACACATGCTGGCCTAGTGCATCTTAAAGGTTTGACATACTTGGAGAACTTAAATTTGGATTCCTGTAGAGTTGGAGACGAGGAAATGAAATGTTTGAGAGGGCTTACCTCTTTGAAGAACTTGGATTTGTCTGATTCAGAAGTTGGCAGCAATGGACTCCAGCATTTGGCAGGCTTACAAAATTTGGAAAGTTTGAACCTGTCATTCACCTAAACTTATATTGGCTTGGATGATTATCTGTGCAGCTATGATGTACATTTGATTTTTTTATTTTCCTGAATATATCGTGGCCCGGATGGATGAAACTAGATCCAGGGTCTTCAAACTTGTTCAACCTTCACCTGAAGTACATGTCGATCCATGTGAAAAGATATTCTGAAGTCGAACATGGAAAGACATCGCCTGATTACCAGTCAATGCTGTAAGCTGTTAACAGGCGCGAGAGGAATCAACAATAATGATAATGACCCTTAAGGTACTATAGTACAATTCACGTGGTGTGAAAATGGGACTTGACGTCGAACACCACGCAAAATCTTTTGGTCGAAGGCCATTGATGTAAACTTGTTGCGAGAAGTGAGAAACTTGCCATTGAGGCATGCAAGCTTCAAAGTACTGAAAGGGTTGTTCCTAAGTCAACTTCTTGGATAATGAGCTGATGTCGACAAGAAGTGACCCGTCGCAGGAGGGCCTTAATGAATCGCACATCAACGACACGGAATGAAGCAAATGATTTTGGAGGTGAAAACAAACTGACGATACAGGGTTCAGGATGGCGGTCATGAAGGAATGAAGCATGAATGTATTGCAGTGGGTGAGACTCAGGTGAATTGTCTGAATGACTTCTCTTGAACATATTGGCGACACTAACGATGGATTGGTAGCGTTAACCCCAGAGATGGATGGTGTGACAGACCAATGGTGAAGACCAGTGAACAAAACAACCCAACCTAGCATGGATGCGGAAGGAAAGTGTCATGTTCAAGAGCGACTTGCTACCAGTAAAGTTTCTTCTTGTTTTCTTCCCAATTTTCCCCAGTCATTGCTGACCAATACCTCTTTATTTTTGTCAAGCTGGAGGAGGATAACATATGCTTGTTCTATAATCCGCCCTTCGGGCGAACCTATAGCTATATTTTAGCGAGCCTAGCGACAGTGAAACTCGTTCTCGTCCTGTTGGATGAGTTTGTTGCTATTAGTTTTAACGAGTTTAGTGACAAAGACAACTCGATCTCTTTCAATTTTAGAGAGTCTGAAAGAAACAGAAAGAACACTCCGAAGGTTCTTTTTCATTGTATAATCCCTTAAGTCCAAAAAAGCGTAAAATAATACAAAAGGGATGAATTTTCGATAGTTTTAACGAGCCGAACAAGACAAGCGCTCGATCTTTTTGTGTAATAATCCCTTAGGTCTAAAAAGATTAAAATCTAGAGGAGGGATAGCACTTCTGATGCCTTTTAATGAGCCAGAGAGGCCAATTGCTTGGCAATCTTTTCATATTTTACGAGTTAGGTGAAAAGAGCTTAAAGAAGACTCATTTTCGAAGAACGAGTGATGGTTTCGGGCAGCAACTAATTCCAGGTAAGATTTGGAATTTTCAAATCACGGCAGTGTTACAAGGATGGCTAGCAGAATCACTCTCCACAGATGTTCCTCGAAGGGGTAAACAATCATGTGGGGGTGAATGATCGGCTAAAAATAGAGTGGAGGTGATGGCGAGAACACGACCAAGGCTCAAAAGCTGGCGATAAGGCATTCACAATGATTATTTACCCATTCATTTTTTAACGAGCTTAAACGCGGGGAGAAACACTTGCTCATGACTTATGTTTATTTTTTAACGAGCATGAACTATGCGCTAAAACTGCTCGTGGAGAGTTTATTTTTTAACGAGCTTGAACTCTGAGACAACATTGCTCGCCAGTCGTATGATAGAAATGTCTCATTCAAGATGCTATTTTGAAGTGGCTTACATCTCTCAAGCTTTGCCACGGATCCTTTCTTTATGCAAGTTAGGAAACAACTAGCCTTACAGGTTTAAAGGGTTAGAGTTCCTAAAAATTTTAAAAATAAATAGCCGCTCTTCACTTGCATGCGAAAAGGTTTGCATGCCCCCAAGTATAGTGAAAAATTTCCAGGTTACCAAGAAAGTTCTATAAGCGTAGCAGATAAAATGCTTCCTCGGCGATGTCTATCGAAACAGACAAAGGTGAATGGCACAGATGCATTCCACTCACATAACTTTGATGAAGGTATCGTATTCCAGCCTGTTCCCATTTTCCTGTAAGGATGGGTTCACCAGACTAGTCATATATCCCTCGTGGAAATCCACTCTATACCTAAGGTTTTCTTGCCGAAACAGACCAGGGTGCATGCCCCCTGCGTTTTAGTCACACCTTCCTAAATCACTTGCGTTCATCAGGTGGACGGACTGGAGACCGATGAGACATTTCTTGCATGAAAAGACCATTTAGGGATGGCATTTGACTATTTGTGATGTGTGATCCAGGGAATGACATTTGTTCCACGAGCTTGGCCATTCTGCCTTCGTGCGGAAAACACATTACTCTAAAGAGTGAAGAGATGATGGCTTCCATGTAATAAATATAGTCGCGTCCAAGGAGTATATTATAATCTAAAGGCCCTTGAACTACCATAACATTCATGTGAACAGTTTTCCTTCTCAAAGTAATGGGCACATTTGGAAGGATCCCTAAAGGTTGACTGTTCCCTTGTCGAAGCTTGTTAGATTTCTCATTTCAGGCAAAAATGATGGCGAACCAAGCGCTTTCCAAGCAGTTGAGGAAAAGATACTGACAGAAGCCCCTTCATCGATGATGGTACCAACCATGACCATTCTATAAGCTTGTACAATGATTCTGAATGGTACACTAGCTGGTAAACGGGGTCTTCCTAGTAGATTCCAGTTGAAGGAAACAACTAGGTTGCTTGGTGGTGGGACCGAATAAATTCCTTCCTGTGATAAAGGAACGGGAGGACTGCCCCCAATCTCACTGGAGTTTGTGTTGATGAAAAGAATTTGAACAGTGTCGTTCTCTTTCTCTTCAGTGACGGTATCATTCAAAGATGAACACTCTAAAGGCAACACCGAGTCAACTGACGTATCGACCTTTTGACTTTTGTCTGGTATGGATTCAGAGGGTTCATTTTCAATGATATATGCTTCGGCTGACCATAATGATGGGCCAGCCAGATTTTCAACCGGTGGAGGACTTGGTAAGAGTTTTTTATATCCAGGAGGACGATTATCCAAAACTCTTTTGGCCTTGTCAAGGAAGGGACAACGGTCGACAGAATGACTGCCTTCAAACAACTTACAAGGAAGTTTAGGATTCCTTCTTTGTCCATGTGCGTCACTTTCACTGGTTGATGGTGATCATTCAACATGATCGCTAGAGGTTGATGCTACTGGATTGTGCAAACGAGGAGACCAGTCCCTTAAGATCCAAGGGATGCAGGGACAATCTCGGTGATAGTGGTCTCCATTGCAAATGACACAATGAGATTTAGGTTTTGACTGGGCTGTGTGAGGATTTTTGCTAGATGACACTTGGTTGCTCCCTTTCGATTTTGGTTCCTTTTTCTTCTTTTCCTTTTTCTCTTTCCACTTCTTCTTCTTCTTAGTTACTTGATTTTTAGCTTTATCGGCTTTATCAAGCGAAGAGGAAGGAGGAGAGGGAGAATCAAATGAAGTGGAAGGTTGGGAGGCAACTCTAGTGTCGTCCAGTTTCTGATTAGACTGTCTAGGGATTACGGGATTCTGAGCAACAGAGGTAGAGAAGAGCCAGACAGGAAAACCAATTATCAATCCTGGAAGTGACAAGTGGCAATATGGGGTGCACCAACATCTCCCCAAGAGGAGAAAGGACTAGGATTTCCTTCACGGGGAAATCCTTGGTTGGTAGACTCCATTTTCTCAACCTGAAGATCAACGGGGGAATTTGTGACGTTATTACGATTAAAATAAATTTTTAGACGCTTGGACACAACTTGTTTTTTCAATTTTAAAGAGTCGAGAAAAAACAAAAGATGACACTAGTTGCCTTCAATTTTTATTGAGCCTGAAGTGACAAGTGCTCAGAGGAACTTTTCCTTTAAGGAGTCCGAAAAGGAGCAAAATGGACTTCTCTGGAAATCTAGGCAGAGAGGATTACCAAAACAATCACAAAACTCCATAATACTTTTTACGGTACGGCAGTCAATCTTCTCGAATGTTGTGTTCGGTGCATTGCGATCGATAGGGTGGCAGACACAGCTTCCTAAGGATAAAGGATGCAGCCTTTTGTGGTCTCCCAATATATACTCAATAGTACATGGGAGCACAAGTCCGTACTGGCACTTGCCATCTCAGAGTAGAGGAATCACCAACCAACACTGAAAGCAACAGTTACCAGGCTTTACGACGCCGGAATACGTCTCTAGCCTAGACCTCTAGATGTTGTACATTAAGTTCCAGAGCGTTGTTAGATTCATTGAATTTATTTTAAGTTGAACTTGCTTAATAGTTTGCCTTTCAGGTTCACCACATGATGTATATATAATTCCTAAAATGCAATCTAAGATGATAAACAAACGTTTGATCGTCTTTCAGCAATGAAAATCCTAGCTACTAAAGGGAAGAAAGTCAAGAATCTTTTCTTCACAGAGCACAGAGCACACGCTAAATGCACAATCCTAAATCAAGCCAAGCAATAAATATGCAAATGCACATGCATGTATTTTTTTTCAGCTCTCTTAATGTGTGAATGACGTTAAGAAAGCTATGTGCAAAACTGAATTACTTTTAAAGCGACAGTACTCAACAAAATTCTTTTTCAAAACGAAGTGAAAGAAAGAGAGACACTTTGCGATTTTGAAATGGAAATTTCTTTTTGACACTTTAAAACTAATAATTCAAATCTAATGCAACAGTAACTCTATAATCGACTATCCAGAGCAATGGAATTGCTTTCTAAAACTGAAAACGATAGCTACGACACTTTCAAATCTAGAGACGACAGTTCGACTATGCTACTTTTTGCAAAAGAGAACTAAAAACGACGCACAATACATAAAAAAATTTATAGTTCTTTGCACTAAGGAGGTGGAATAATGCAAGAGAAGGGGGTTTTCACAGAAGTACACTGACTACAGACAGCAAAACTATTGAATAAGACTGAAAAAAGTGAGAAAAAACCATAGTCAGAGGGTAAAGTTAACAGCAAAGCTCCACGCTAGGGAGGGCCGCACAATTTAGGTGATGAGTGAGCAAAAGATCAACATCGAATAGTTCAGCCTGCAGCATGACAAATTGGTGTCACAACACTAGCAGTTAGTGTAGACAGTTGATGAAGCGTGCAGACGAGTCCCAGAGTTATCCATCATCATGGACCTACCAACGTAAATGCAGATCCACTATTTGGCAAGTGTAGTCCAAAATGCATGCGAGGAAACAACGTGAGTGCAGCTGGAGTTGAATCTCCATATTGTTGAGCTATGGCTGAAGGCACAGCCTTCCACTCCCCTGGAAGTTAGAGAGCAACACGTTAGCTCTATCCAAACAAGGTTGGAAGAAATTGGACGGGCAGTACAGGACTGCACCAGTATGTTGGAGCAAGCCTTTGGAGTCCTCACATCCTTGTAGGAGGACCCCAACATACATTGGCTGGAAACAGAGGTGCGTGAGCTTCAGGAAAGTATGACAATGTAAGGGGCACTGTGCAAATGGTCATCCTCACTCAATGGCTCGTAAAGATGTAGCAAACAAGGGCACTGAAAGAGCAGGTGGATGCCACAAGACAAAAAGAGGCACTTCTCAAAGTGTTCGTCTAGCCATGGATTGATGAGGCCTTCACCATTACGATAGATATCGAGGGAAATCTTGCACAGATGCAGGGGCTCTATGTGCTAAGGCAGGGATTCAATCCTCACAAAGAAGTATCAGAAGGGCGCATGCAACAAGTCCAGCAAACCGCAAAACAGTGCATTATGGACCTCCAAGCTGTTTGAGACCAGTTGGAGGGACTCCGCACAAAGATCACCACACTAATAGAGTTACTCGAGAATTAGTCATGATGTTTGTGTTAGGGGCCTGTTGGACATGGAATCCCCCCATAGCATGTTTTGGGGCTCAAAGCCCAAGTTTTGGTCAGATGTATTGTAGGACTCCGCGAATTGCGGGCTCGGAGCGCGAAGTATAGGTTGAGTGATAGAGCTGTCTGCCTAAGTCTTATAATGTAATGTAATGTCATGTTGACCTACCCATGGTCTGTAGACTATGGGATTGTATAAATAGAGAGAGGCTCTAAGTTGTAAAGATAGCGAGAAAAGGAATAAAAGGAGCGAATTAGAGTTAGAGCATAGAGCAAGAATCTAAGTGTATTGGGTCGTAGTAGTAGGAAAAGGCTCTACAACCTAGTGTGTAGAGGCCTAGTACAGTCCGCAGCTGAGTGCACACACCCCTGTAGCTGAGTGCGTAGGGCGGTGTTGAGTCTGTAACCTTGAACGAAGAATAATAAAGGGAAGTTGATTCCAAATTCTGTGTATCTACTTTTGTATTGCATTCTATACATGTATACTGTTTTGTTTATCGCGCGCACTTATATGATTGCTGGATATACTATTAATTATCACTAGTCTTACACAAATAAGTTAAGTAATCAGGTAATAATAGGTTAAATAGTAAGGAACTTGTGTATAATACGGATCGCGTCCTGAGTAGGGCTGCACGAAGGTAGCATCATAGATTGCGATGGACTAATAGATGCACATAGTGACGTGCGCACAAGGCCAAACTGTGGACCGCTGAAAGCTCATTAGAAATATCTAGGGTGAAGACACCTGGTTCTAGCACCCTCCCATACTACTTCAGGTGAGACCTCAGTTCGCGCTCCATGGACAATTCTTGAAAGGTCCAGTAGTACCGGGGTTTGTTTGGCTAAATCATCTCTGAACCTAGGTCAGGCCTATCCAAGCCAACAACTTTCTGGGGAGGCTAAATGGATACTGTATTTGCGCAAAGTTTAATCCAGGTTAACTCCTGACTACTAGAATTACGCAATGTGCAATTCCAGCTAGCAATGACTACAGGCTTAGTGACTGCATTGCACAATTTTCTAGGCTAGCAGTCACTGTCCCTCAGAAATACGCAAACCAGTCTTGGAGGATAGTTCTTGGGAAGAAATGCGCATTTATCGAGAGGAAGATAGGGCCTTCCTTCTGTGGATTATGAAATTCTGTCTTGGTTAGGCAATGTTCGGGCCAAGGCTGGCCAAACTCACCAACGGGAAACTGAAAGTGAACGTGAAACCGAATGCATGGCAATACTAAGAGAAAATAGAATTGATTTATCATGCATGGAAACATTCAATGAAAGATTGAGAAAATAGACCAACATGAATGTGGGTGAAGTGAGTCACCGAATCAAAGATCATTCGTGAAAAACAATTTCATGCATGTGACAGCAGTGAGATAGTGACGAAAAATGAAACGATGGTAATACAAGCTAGTATATATGTAAATGACAACAAACATTCAAATAAATCCAGAAAACAACACTCACACAAGAGAAAATACAAAAATCGATAGAAATTTTGAAAAAGACAAGTTGAGACCACTTACCCATGAATATCTAAGTTGAATGAGTCGAAGAGTCCTAGATGTGTTGTGGGATGTCAGAGCTCCAAGATCAATGTGAAAGAATGAGCTCTGATGCGTCAAATAAATAAGTTTGGGCTCATGATATGCATGCCACAAATCTAGGGAAAAGTGACACTTGGAGGAAAGATTCTGAAACGAACTTTACATGCAACCTCCAGCTGCTAAAAATAGCTCCCTAAATCAAGTGAATATTTTTGCATGTTGCCTTTTTCTATTCCACGAAAACTCAAGCCATGCATGAAAGTCAAGTTTCCATAGTCCTAGGTGGAACTGGTCAACCCAACTGCACATGCAAGAGTTCGCTCAACTATTCGGAGAAAATGTGCATTTTTGGATGGGAGTTGGGTTGGCTGCCTAGGAGATTTGCATAATTCCTAGGTAGATCAACTAACTGCTTCCAAGGATTGTGTGATTCTTGGGCTGAGTAGCCCTGCTGGGAAGAATTGCACAATTTTCTAGTTGAAGCCTGGCTGGTAGATTTGTGCAATGTCTGGGGGGAAGGCTGGTTTCCCTCCAGAATTGCATTATTTATTGAGGGAGCTACTCAACCTGCAACTGGACCATGTCTGAAGGAACAGCCTATGAGGGGAATGCATCAAGCTTTGATTGACAAGCTATCTTTCTACAAGAAAAAGGTTGAAGCTTGTGTACTTGACAAAGCAAGACAAGGTGTTGTGAAAGGTTGGTAGGAAAGTTCCAAAACAAAGCTAAGGAAAAATTTTGGAGGGTGGTTATATCCACTACAAGAAGCTGCCATACTAGAGTGCCTCTGATATACCCAAGAGTACTAGAGAACCTCCAATATACTTTTGTACTGGAACAAGATTTCACCTGCGAGATAAAATGTAGGCATTTAATGACAGTTGGTAGGTTTATAGATGTCAGAACACGTCTCTAGCCTAGACCTCTAAATGTTTGCGTTAAGTTCCAAATTATCCTTAGGTTAATTCAGTAAATGTTAATGTTTTTCTTGAATTATCTTTCATTTTTGGGCTCAAACAATGTCACCTAAATCCTAGAATGCAACTATATGAGAAAAGGAAACTTCTCACTTCAATGAATTCTATACTAGAAAGGGAAGAGAGTTCAATTAATCAATGCATCAAACAATATGCCTCCACTAACTTTTATTTTCCAAATGCAGTATGCGAAAGAAAACTAACTCCACTCTTCAACATGCAATCTATTGAAAACAAAAATTACTTTTACTTTACTAAGATGCAATTTACCTAAAAGATGTTCTCTTTGATTTTCAGATGCTTTAATGCAATTAAGATTCAACTAAAGCAAAAAAAAATTAAGATTTTGATTCAAAATTCTCCTAATGCAAACAATGCACCAATCAAAGCAACACCAAATCAAAAAGTACTCAATGAAAATATATTTCACTTTTTCTTTCAAATAGATAAACAAGTACCCTCTTTTCAGTTTAGAAACTAAGCAATGTAATATATGCTTGATAAATAACAAAGATGAGTTTCAAATGCAAGATTACCTAATACACATGAAAGGAAACTTTTCAAAAGACAAACTGAAACTAATGCAAATCAATGTTTCAAATGATTTACCAGATAATCAGACCTAAAAAATTAGCAAAAAATAGACTCAACAACACTCACAAGCGGCAAGTGACAATCAAATGACCTATAAACCCTAAAATCAATCCAATTTCACTCGAACAGTTGAAAGTTAAAAAAGGTGAGAATTTGCTAATAAAATTAGGTAATCAATCAAAACATCAGTAAATCCAATAATATAGGACAAGAAAATGCCTCAAGGGCTCAGACACACTGGAGTTTGATAAAGAAACCCTAGGTTTTTTTCCATTCTTAAAGATCATCACAGTTGTTATGGCCAAAATGGCGCTGAACAAGGGATCATCACAGTTGTTATGGCCAAAATGGCATTGGGTGAGGAATGAGGAAAAAAATAAAAAATTTCCCGAAACACTTCCAGACTTAGCACTCTAAGGTAAAACTAGTGATTATGCAGATCTATACAGACTCTAACTAACTGAGTACACAATGGTCAATGAAACTAATCAAAAGATCAATTGAGAAAAGAGGATGAAAAGGTTATAGCTTCCCCAATGGAGTTGCCACTTTTTTTTTAAGGTAGATACCCTCTAGAGACAAAGGTGATCCCTCTGGCCCAATCACTAGGTCTAGCAACAAACTAAACAAACTAACATACAATTTCCTAGTTTATGTTTAACAAGTGCAAAGAGAAGGAGAAACCTACCTCGCTCTGATGCTAATCACTAAGTCCTTTGGAGATGACTTTGAATCTTTCACTTGAGGCCTCACTCCATACTTTTTCTTCACAACTGAGTACTTGCAAGGAAGATCAAAGAGCTATGCAAAATACAAGAGCATAAATGGCATACATCAAACATAAACTACTTAATAGATCAAGGAGTATTAAGCTAAAAGCATAAACATTTACACAATTATGGAAAGTGAACATTAGGTGTATATATTAATGAGATAAAAAGGGAAGCATACAACCTATGCCTTGATGTTTGAGACCTCCTTTTGGTGGATGTCCAAGTCCAATAAAAGACTCTTCAAGCACTCCTTCTCCAAGATAGAATGGGTAGCATGTAAGCATAATATCAACATAGGGATACAACAATCAATGACCAACCATTTGGAGATGGAAGGGAGTGAATTTATAGGAAGGAAGAGGGAATTAGGGATCCACAAAAGAGGTAGGAAGTTCCACATATCAAGGGGAAAGCCCATGATGATAAGATTAAGAGGTCCAAATGGAAGAGCTCGACCATATCAACAACAACCAATATCCATCTCATTGTTCTCAAAGGTTATAGTGCACGAAGCTTCTCCTCCGATTTGGGAAAGCCTACTAGAAGAGGTTCAATGTGGGTTTTCATACAAAACCCACATTGGCAGCACTAGTGTATAACTGTAAAACTTGCCATCAGCACACGAAGGCAGTTGAGTAAAGTGTGCTGATGATGAAAAGTATTTCTTCTCAGCGAGTGTATCAACGACTTAGTCCATAAAAGGGAGAGCGAAATGATATTTCGATGTGGCTTTGTTTAGTTCTATGTAATCTACAAAAATACTCCATTTACCATTATTTTTAGGGACTACCACCAATGGTTAAATCCACTCGCTGTCAGATATAGGGTATATAAAATTGGCATTGAGTAGTTTCTATAGTTCCTATTTCATTATGTCCCTAAGATGTGGATTCAATCTCCTTTGCGATTGAAAAATTACTCAGGCATCTTTGAATGTAAAGGTGGTGTTTACATATATGTATATGGATATCTTCCATGTATGCATAGTCCCAGGAAAAGGCTTATTTTTTTCGAAGAACTTGAATCAGTTTCTCATGTTCGAGATCAGTAAGGCTACCATTAATATTTATCATTTTTCCCAATTTGATCTCAATAGGAAGGTTGTTTTGGAATACGTTCATAGGTATGTAGTCATTATTTAACTCCTCCAATGGATCACCTTGGCCTTCATTATTGATCATTGATTTCAACATTTGACATGTTCAGTATCCTAGAGTAGAGGGCTAGCTAATAAAACCATTGATTGTATCATCCTTGTTCTGTCTCTTAAAGATAATATATTTATCAATGGTAAGGGGATAATGTAGCTTACCTTCTTCATACTCAAGAGAAAGCCACTTAAGATTATCAGGTGGTAGGCTGGGTTTAGCAGGAAAATATAGGATAAGCTTCTTGATGGCAGTTCCTTTAGCAATAGTCCTACTTCTAATATGACACCGAATGTATGTAACCATAGTGGTGAGCCAAGGTTTGTCAAATATAAGAAGGTGTCGTTCCATATTATTTCTGCGATTAAGAACCAAACAATCCAGTGGGTATTCCCAGGAATCCACAGAGATTATGATATCATCCAGGGTTCCTTCTAATCTTACCACATATCCATAAGCTAGCTATAGCATGGTTGTGGGTGGTTTTAATGTGGTTATTCCAAGGAGGGCACAAGTTTCAAGTGTTTTGATATTTATAGAAATTCCTAAGTCCACTAAAGTATTTGGAAAGCTAAATCCCTAGATATGAATGGTGACCAATGGGTTACCAAGATCATCATATTTGATGGATATTTATTTTCCTAAAATAAGATTAGAATGTTTCCCAAGGACATTGATTGTAGGAGGGTCTTTTGGTTTTGTTCCAGGCTTCTTAATGCATAGTAATTTGATGGTCTTAGCATAGATTAGCATATCTCTGATATTTTAAGGGGGATTTTAATACACAAATTATGTAGTTCCCCTAAAATATCAAATTCAAGATATGTGGTTGGCCTTACTATAGCCATTATTTCTGGAATGGAGGAGTAGAAAATGGATTTTTTTTAGTTTCTTGGTTCTTGGTCGATTTGCTGGGTAATTATGTCTCAGTTATAATTATAGTAAAATGAGCTTTCTCGGACTTATGTTAATATATAGCAGAATTTTCATCTTCTGGTTGTTCTAATTTTTTTGGAAGTTCCTCTAGAAAAATGGTCCACCCAAATATTAAGCGGAGTTCATTACATTCTAAATATGGAGGAAAACTGTCAAAATTATCAGGTATTGCTAAAAACTACATAGGCCTATTGTTTGGGTTTGGGTTTGGCCTTTCAGGTAGCTAAGGGCATAACCGTGGTAGGGCATTTGGGGTAACTGAAGTGGTGGACCTTGTAATGTCTATAACATTGGATGCAATTGTGGAAGCATTCTTGTTGATTGATTAATGGGTCATGTGGGCTACTACCAGTTTTGGGAGCACATTGGCCCCTAGGTGGGTTGGCTTAGCCATTCTGAAGGATACAGATTACTCTATGGATTCTTCCATGAACGTGTAGAGTATTGTTGTTTTAACCAAGAAGGCACAGGAAATTCTTGGCTTGACCAAGGTGATGGGGGATATAACTAGGGTTTCTAGGTGGTATTAGTAGGTTTTTAACCCTTCCAAGTTAGTTCAGGAAATTGTTGTTTATTATATTGTTGGAAAAAAAACAGAGGGGTCTTGAACCACACCTGTAGAAAAATTTTACCATTTTTGTCATTGTGTCACTAAAAATGTAGGTTATGACTCTTTCTTATCTTCTTTAAATGCATCCTTCAACCTAGGGAGAAAGGGATAATGATCGGTCAAGTGATCTTTGGTACCGATAGCACAAATTTCGACTATATCTAGTGGGAATTTCTTACGGCCATGCTTTCATCAACAACGAGGGTAGAAGATTGCTAATGCCTGTTCTACTTCAGCCTGCTTTCACTTTACCTATAAGGCATATAGTTGTGTAGTCAGTGTGCTTAATATATTAGTTTTAAAATTTTCTATAAAATTACCAATTTTTGCATGCATGACTCCTCTGCTTGCATTTATATTGATTCTACTAAGTGAATCACGGTGCCCAAGATTGGTTCATGTACTCCCACATGAGTGCTTCATACACAATTTCACAATATCCTCATACTCTTCTTTAGAAACATTACCCTGCCCCTTTAGGTTAAGTGTTTCTATCCATTCATCCTTCATTCCCCTAATTAGAGTACTTTTCAACACTTCTTCAGGTAGAGTGGTGTATGGTGATCTCTGCAAGTTATATTGGAACATATTGATATATTCTCCTAAAGTTTCATCTTCCTTAAATTTCATTTTGTATATTTCTTCACTTAAGTCTTGGCATTGAGAATGATCTTGATATTTAGTAAGGAAGGCTTGTTTCATCTAGTCCCATGAGTTAATAGTACCACCCCCCAATCCCTTGAACCAGTGCAGTGATGCTCCCTTTAGAGTGGAAGTTAATAACTTAAACTTTTTGGGGTTATTAGTGTAATCATATCCACGACATATAACGTCGAATTCAAACATAAACGTGTCTAGGTCTTTTGGAGCCATCCCATGAGAATTTAAAATATTTTGAAGTGGAATAGCCTTCATAGGTGCATTGGCTTGTAGATCAACAATAGGGTATTCTGTGGTTGAGATTTGTTTGCCTAATACGTGTCCTACCATTTGGTTAAAAAATATTTAGTACCTTTCAGGAATGCCAAAATTAGGAGGTACTAACTGAAATAGACTAGTATGGTGATGAGACCCTGGACCTAGTCCAGGCGTTACAATGCTACTTAATCAGGAATTTTGATTCCTTCTTTTGTAATGGGTGTCACAAGATATTCCTGCTCAGGGTGTTCAAGATATGGATTGCTTGTCTCGCCTCCCCCTTCCTTGAAATTACAGGAGTGCCCCTCGCTCTTGCTAAAAGGATCAAGATGCTTACTTCGTAGATCTTGAAATCTCTACTATTACCCTATGGTTTTATCAGGAATCTCAACATTAGCCACAACAAAATATTTTTCTATTGGTGGGGCAATAATAGTATATCCCTTCCTAAATATCATTTGAGTTCTTACCGAGGCCTAAGATTCTTCCTTTTAAAAAAAAAATTCTATGAAGGTCACTCACCCAAGGCCAACTTGACCCTAGATTTTAGTACTATTTGAAGTAGGTTTTTGGTCTATTTCTACTTGGTTCCTATCTTCATTATTCTTCCTAGTCATGCACACTAAAAGAGCCTAAATCAGTCAACTAAGGGCAGACACCACCACAATTTTCTATTTACTAGGGTGTGTGTGCAAGTTCATACATTTCATCTTCAATATCCAACCCTCAGAAATTCATATATGCAACTATATATAGTGGCACTCTCTTTTGAAAACCTCCCCTATAGCGACGCCAAAATGTTGGGACAATTCAATGTTCTAATGGAGCAACTAACTACCACATATTAATTTTTCAGCCTGACGGTTCACCTGGTTATTTCAAGGATGTTCACAAAGTCTATGAAAGAGATAGTGCTACAAGATAACTAGAAAAACAACCAAAGTAATAGAAATAAAGGAATCAACTCGTAACTTAAAACACACATTTGAAATATCTAATTCCCAAGGAACTTATACCTCTCATAAATGATCTAAAAATACTAAATCCTAATTACGCTTTACAAGAAACATCAAAGGAATTTGTTTATATCTAAGATGTTACCTAAGAAACAAAATTCTCATAATCGAAGAAACAACACAAAGAAACCATATTCTATGTAACGAGAAGAAACAGATAACATGAAAAGATACTAAACTATTGTGGAAATATCAATGATCTAATGATAACCTTCATGGAACAACAAGACAGCAACAACAATTGTAAACTAAGTTATCCAGAGAACAATCTCTACAAACCAATGTTATGATTACAAAATAAAGCACTTTATTTTAAAATTAATCTAGAAAATAGATAATTGACATCAAATAAGAGAATGCAGAACTAGTGATATAGCTGAAGACAAAGTCTCTTCCAGGAGTAGGCCCATACCACTGGAATTAAATTACCTTGAAAGAGAAATAAAAACAAGAGACTAACTCTTTATAACATAAACTTTCATTATATTCTAAAGAGAATGATTACAATGCTTCCACAAGTTTATCAAATGTCTATCAAAAAAATTACATCCAAAAAGCTGCCATTCAAGACATAAGTCCCCATATTTATTCTACATTCATAAATGAAAGAAAAAAACAAATATCTCAACAAAGAGAAATCTTGATAATCAAAATATTCTTAGGATGCTCATTTTTAGTTACAAAAGGGCCATAATATGGCCTAGATGAAAGAAACAAGGAATTTTCTCCAAACAGTCTCGCCCGAATAAGAATTAGCCTCAATTATTTTACTATAGTTAACAGGCACAACATCATGTTATTTGATTCTACTAGGAACATATCACGAAACAACACCAAATGCTAGTTATCGCAAAACCGTTATTTACAATAACAATCCAATCATGAGAAAATAACGCTTTTGTAAGTGAATTGGTTTATCAGCAGAGCAAAATGACAAAAATAAATTAATCTATTCAAAATTCTATATTATGAAAAATAATATATCAAAAATATAAGAAATCGGTATTGAAACTAAGAAATGGGATAGAGGAATTATGGCGTTTGTGAGACCCAACACCTAGCATAGTACCCTCCTTCAAAAATATTTGACCTCAAAAGCTTTGTGATTAAGGGTGTTAAATCTGAAGAAACCAAATAATATGAGTTTCTTATTTTCCTACTTTCTTCATTCCATTAATGGTGATCCATCCATCCAAACTCAGTCATTTTCGGTCTTCATCCTAGATGGTTGTTTTTTGCATAATTTTCTTTCTTTTAATTCCATCCATAGTGTTTTGTGATTTATCCAATTCATAGTACTTGTTGGTCTATGATAGCATCATATTGAATAATGGTTTGGTGATTCCCTTCTCCATGAATATTGATGACTATTATATATTCTTCCTTTATAATGTAGATATTGATCCTCTTTTCTTCCTTGAAACCTTTCCTACTAATAGGAGTTTTGATTTGCTTTCACATTTGATGGATTTCCTCCACTTTTCAAACTAATTTCATCTATTGTATTTTCAAAGATAATAATTTCCTCCATACTCTTTGCTTCATATTTAATTGGTATAGCATTGAAGATAATTCCATCATATTTGACATGTACATCATATAAATGGCGTTCATGTTAGGAGCAAAATCATAAAGTGATAAAATAAAAATTAATGTGGAAATAAAACATAAAATGACACAATACAAAGGAGACACCAATATTCATAGTTCAATTCATTTTAGTTACGTCCATGGAGAAATAGCTACATATTACATTTATTTTATCTATTAAAATGAAGGGATTACAACCTTTAGCAAATATGTTGCAACCTCAATTTATCTCTCTCATATTCTACTCTCTCTCAAATAGAATTTTATCTCAATAAAACAAAGGTGCAATAAAATTTCCTCATAAAATAGGGTTTCCTTTTGATGAAACAAACCCCTAACATGTCATCTAGTATCATGTTTTTGACCTAGTGATGAACAATCCATATTGAATATGAAATTATAATATTTTAAAAGGAATCTTTTTCAAAATTTTATCTTCAGGGGTGTTTCCCACAAACCCCTGCTAGAGTGGCTCCAAATATTTCTCACTGACCCATGTACCCCCTAAATACAATTGTAGTGGGGAAATCCCCCCTACACCCCTGTGAGGATATGGGGTCAAAATGTTAAAAAAAAACCCTTTTATTCAAAAAGATAATCAATCTCTACAACAAACAATCTCTCACTTCGAGATTCATTACAACAACTCCACTTTTACTACACCTATTGAACTATGCTTTTACTTTGGGCTCACCTTGTTTCTCATCTTCATCATAATGCTTGAATACTAACTAAAAATATGTAGAAAGTTAATTTATCCTAGTTACTTCATTTGTTTTAGTTTCTCCTTATTCACTTCCTTTGTTAACCCGTCTACAAGATTCTTGCCAGTATGTAACTTTTTAAGGTTCAATTATTAGTTTTCCAAAATTAATTATATGAAATGGTACCTGAGATGTATATTCTTAGCCTTAAAATGAAAGGTTGAGTTCTTTTCCAAATGAATCACACTCTCACTATCACTAAACAACCTTCTATTTGCATTCTTCATTCCCAATTCCTTCATTAACCTCTGTGACAAAATAACCTCTTTACTAGCATTTGGACTAGAAACAAACTCTACTTCTATTTTTGGAAATGTGAAAACCCTTTTCAATTTCAAAATCCAACTTATTATTGCTCCAACTACAATAAAAACATACCTTGTGGTACTCTTCCTTCTACATATATCATCTACCATATCTGAGATGACATTTCCGTCGTCCGCTTCACTCAATGGACCTCTGACATATCATGTGTGTTTGTGGCATTCTAAACAATACCCCTAATTTGACTACATATTGGAAAATACCTCTAAAAATCACATTATTGAACCCCCTACCAATATGAACCCAATACAACTTCCCAATTAAGAAAATCCCTATTTTCACTAGATATTTTAGGTATCTAATATTTCATTCACATTTTTTATACCCCTTTATATTTTTTCGTTAAATTCGAGTTCCATTTTTTATGCCAATATAAAAACCCTTTACCCCCAATATATGCTCAATATATTATGTCATTATTTCTTTAATATATATCCCCCAATATGAACGCACTTGGTATGGCATTTCCTCCCCAGTGAAGCCCCCGTGACATATCCCCGTGTAACAATGTTTGAACCTCCAGACATAATTCCTAAGTAGTAACACCACTTGAATACCTGGAAATCCATTTTACTACCTTTCAATTATCTTTATTTGGATTGTTCATATATTTTCTCACAACTCCCACTACATATGCAATATTTGAACTTGTGCATGCCATCACATACATCAAGCCACTAATTTGTTGATGAATATGGAACCTTATACATATTTTCTATATCATCTTGATCTAGAATGTATTATTTTATTTTTTGTCATCCAACTTGATCCTTTCAAAGTGTAAAAAGTGGAAGAATCAAATCGTAGGACCATTTATACCTGTGGATCCCATTTTTGTGAATTGGAGTCTAAAACCTTTCGAAAGAAAATTTAGGCATCAAAATAAATTTTTTGGAAACTTTTTCACTTAAATTCACACCCCTGACACTATTTTACACACAAAAAGTGGAAAAATTGCATGAATAAGTGATTGTATGCAAAATTTATGCTACTTGGAAATTGACCTTCCTATTTTGACAACCATGATTAAATATGATGCCATGTCGGCCCCCATTATTCGTGGAAAAGGGGCTAGCCACATGATCCTGATGAAGAAGACTCTAGAATATTTGACATTGTAACTCTATTTAAGTTATGAATGAGTCAAAATTAACTGTCAATGAGCTATCAAGTTGTGTTATAACCCAACCACTAGGAGGAAAATGGGTTCCATTCTATTCGAGTGCATTTTAATCCATAGAGGCGCTGAGTAACCAAGAGTGGATAGGGAGAGAGAGAACAAAGAATTTGTGTTCACTATAGTAGCCCATGGGCCATAGGACTCACTTCCTTTTACTTGCATCCATTTTCATTAAAAGAAAGAGAGAGCATAGAAATATCATCTTCTAGCTGGGTTTTCTTTGAAAAGGGTTTCCAACGTCATACCTTTTCTTGTTATGGTTATGAGTAATTGTATTTTCTTTTCTCTATTTTCTACATTTTATATATTATATGCATAAGAAAATTAAATTAATAAATCCATCTCTCTAAGGAAAATATACTTCATATTATATATTTCAAAATTTCAGTATAAATTTATCATATTTATTGTGATGATTTGTCCAGTCGAATATCGATAGCAGTTTCCAAATCATATTGGTATCAGAGAAGGTTTCTTTAGATATATTCTGGGAAGTTGTAGGGGATCCAGATTAGATATGCCAAGAGTCATAAAATCCCATTCATGTTGACGAATCTATTAATAACCCTTAGTATCTTGCAAAGGGGATGTTTGTGCAGCTGGAAGCACATGTCAAATATAGACCACAAAGTGACCCTCCTTTTGTGGCCCTCATCAATAAGCTTTGGCCACTTGGAGAAGATTAATATTCTAACACAGATTGACTTGGGGGGGAAATCACACAAATAGGGAAGAACTAGAGGGGGAATTTAAGAAATATATCGAAAAGGAAAAACCAAGTTTTAGCTCCATGAACCACTCATAGTCCCCATTAATAATGGAAGTGACAGTCAACTTCAATCCATACCAAGGTGAGATTTACACTCTGAATTTAAATCATTAGTTGTAGAAATTATAATTTCAACTTATTGTTCACCATACAAAGGAAAAGCAAATGATTTCATTTTCTTGGAAGAA
Source organism: Pinus taeda (assembly GCA_000404065.3). Classification (NCBI taxonomy): domain Eukaryota; kingdom Viridiplantae; phylum Streptophyta; class Pinopsida; order Pinales; family Pinaceae; genus Pinus; species Pinus taeda. The sequence continues at coordinate 29,764 of APFE030396596.1, read as the reverse complement.
ATTATAGAATCATGGCCTAACTTGGTGGGAAAGCCACATGAGTCCCTATGTTTTGAAGAAAATCCTCTAGTACATAAGTGGTAGGATTTCAAAAATCTCATAAATTCATAATTTTACTCTATCAGGCATGTAGAGGACCAGCGGATCAAGTGGAATTAATTTAAGGAAAGATAATGGCAGAGTGTATAGGAGTACAAAATAGAATCTAGAAGAAGTGATTGACATTGCATGCAAAACATCAATGAAAAATTCAACAAATAGATCAACATGCATGTGGGTGAACTGATTCGCCGGTTCGACAAACATTCGTGAAAAACAGTTTCATGCATGTGATAGTAGTGGGATAGCACGAAAATTGAAATGGAGCTAGGAAAATCTAGTATACATGTAAATGATAACAATCGTTGAAAGAAATCAAGAAAAAAACACTCACACAAGTGAATACACACAAAGAGACAGAAATGTTGAAAAAGACAAGTTGAGGCCACTTACCCATGAATAGATAAGCTAGATGTGTCAAAGAGTCCTAGATGTGTTGTGGGATGTCAAAGCTCCAAGATCGACGTGAAAGAATGAGCTCTGATACATCAAATAAATAAGTTTGGGCTCATGACGCACATGCCACAAATCTAGAGAAAAGCAACACTTGGAGGGAAACTTCTAAAATAACTTTACATGTAACCCCTGGTTACTAAAAATAGCTCTCTAAATCATGGGATGCCTTTTGCATTTTTCCTTTTTCTATCCTAGGAAGAGCAAGCCATGTATGCATGTAAGTCAAGTTTCCTTGGTCTCGGGTGGAACTGGTCAACTAGAATACTCATGCATAAAACTACTAAACTGCTTGAGAAAAATGCACATTTTTGGCTAAGATCTGGGCTGAATGCCCAAGAGTTTTGCACAATTTCTAGGTAGAGTAACTAACTGCTACCTAGATATGAGAAAATTCTAGGTTGAGCAACCGTGCTAGGGAAATTTTTGCAATTTCTACTTGGAGTGTTTACTGGCAGAATTGTGCAATTCTGGAGCCCAACAGGCTGCCAGAAAGAATTGCGCAATTTCTAGACAGAAGGCTGGTTTCCCTCCAGAAATGCACAATTTTCTTAGGGAAGATGCTCAACCTGCAACTGGACTAAGTCTGGGTGAACAGCTTGTGAGGGAAATGCATCAAGCTATGATCGACAGGCTTCCTTTGTGCATGAAAAACACTTAAGCTTTTGTACTTGACGAAGCAAGACAAGGTGTTGTGAAAGGTTGGTAGGGAGGCTCTAAAACGAGCTAAGGAAAAATTTTGGAGGGTGGTTGTAGCCACTACAACACTTGGCAACACAGTGGTAGAACTCCAACTCTCTGAATGGACCTTATTCGTGAAAAACAAGCCTAACACCTTCGGAAGTATTGTTTAGTTCTCAACTCATCTTGGTTTCACACTAGCTTGATTGTATGATGTAGCGTATGCCAAGCTCTTCGTCGATTGACACATATTCCAAGCCAAGGCAACACAGTTTTTTCAATTGGGGTTGAGGGGTATATTGATTCACAAGTAGTATAGTCATTAGAGTCTTAGTTTCATCTCTGGTGTTGCTTCACTGCCAGCAAGCCTCGACAATACCCCGACGAAGTCACATAGGAACACAAGCATGGCTCCGCTTCCAGCAAGCCTGGCCAGTACCCCAATGAAGTTACTTGCATCGCCTCCCTATGCATGAAACCTTTCTATTCATTCACCTTATTCATTTTTCATTTTGAATTTTTTACTTTTTTACTTTTTCATTTTTTCAATTTTCATTTTTTTTTCAACTATGCATAGCACTTATTTATTTCAGAGGTAGAAGAGGGATCCTGACATATTGAGATCAGAAGAGGGATCCCAACTTACTGAGAGAAGAAGAGGTTGTTTGAATAGAGAAGTGGTTTATTGTATCTCTGACGTTCCAATTAAGGTTTTCCCCCTCACCTTATTCTACTTGATTGAGATGAAAAGGGTTAACCCAAAAACAACTGACTAGAGAATGTGACACTAGTTAGCGCGCAAGTGTCGTGTTGTCACAAAGGTTCACTTTGAAGAGTACGTATTTTCCTTCAACATATTATGGAATAAAAGTAACAAGCTCTTCATACAAAGGCAATATGACAGATAACCAAGTAATGATAGTTGTACAAGCCCTCTTGTACTTCACCTATCTTGTTTTAAGAGACATACATGGTTTCATACAAAAACTAACCTATGAACAAAAAAAGAAAACCATATGAACGAAACAAGTGAAATAGAAAAACACCATGCAAAGCAAGAGTGGAAGTGAAAGTGAAAGCAAAGCAAGTAAGGAAACAAGCAAGCATACAAATAAATAAACAAAGTGAATAAGCAAACAAGCATGCAAGCTAACTGACTAAAATCAAACACTACTCCTACTCCTACATTAATGGTGCATGGGCCTGATCACCTGAAGTGATATTTCCAATGCAGCCACCGATGCATTGGTTGACCCGTGTTGGTGAAGGCTTGGTCCACGAGCAACCCAGTTATGCGAACCAGCAAGCAAGAAAGATATAACAATGAAGACAACAAGACATAAGTGAGTGCAATTGCATGACGAGTAGTCTATGGACTTATCATGGTGTTGTGTGACACTGCGTGAAACTTTGAAGCATAAGCACACTCTTGACTGAGACATGCAAGTAAAAAAAATAAACAAATATAACTTACATCGCTAATGAGTGCTTGAAATGTAAGATTCCTCCAATGCATGAGTGATGGGATCATGTCGTTCGAGTGGAGGAAGTATGATCTGTGTGTGATATGGATCTTCAATGCATATAGATGAGTGATGAGGATTCTTGGGTGATTGAACATTTTCATGGTCGAAAGTGAGACTAACCCCAAGAGAGCAAGGGCCTGACATAACCATCAGCTCAGGCTAAAGTGCCTCGACACTCTTGGGTGTTTCAACTTCATCATTAGATAGATCATCATGTAATCAGGCAACTTTGAAAGATCAATTGTGATAGAGTCATGATCGTGATCAAATAAGGAAACAAATGGATCAAAACCACCACGATCAAAAAAATAAATGATTTCATAGGCATCCTCATGATCAGATGAATCAAATAGAGGGGTAGATGAAAAGTGGACAAGCTCATCCTCTGTGTTTCCAGAAAAGATAGATGAAAGATCAAGTATATTTTCAATGAATAGCTTATCCTCTCAATTGTCAAATGATGGACCAACATCCGGTGAGTCTCGTGATTGATCAAAAATGGGTGTATTCGTGGATGAAGACACACATGTGAAATTGTGGATGGCAGGTTCACCAAAGATGTTAGGAAAGAACAGAGGGGGCTCAGATGGAAGGGAGTCCTCCTTCATCGAGTGTTGATGCTCAAGCTCTCACTCATGCTCTTCATGAATGAAAACACATGTTGGTTGTGCAACACCAACTCCATCAATGGGTTGTTCCTTGTTCACAACAAGAGAAGAGTCCAGAATGGATGAACAGAAGACAATATCATCTGGAGAAACACCTGAGTGCAAAGACAGAGGTCGTAGAACATAATGCATATGAGAACTCGAAGGACTCACAACCTAATCTGCACGAGAATTGATTGAAGTGATGTTGGGAGAATATGAAAGATGAACAAGTGTGTGAGAATGATCTTCAACATCACTAGGTAGTGGTGGAGTTTTTGAATGAGAGGAAGGTGAAGAGTCAGTCAAGACAATGACCGCATCCACATGAGATTGCGTAGCTCCATCAATGAAGAATGTTGAGCGAGGCTTGATCTCAAGCTTCTTCTTGGGATGGGCATATTTCTTAAGGCCATACTCGAACCAGTCCCGAAGATAGGAAAATTTCATCTGGCTCCTCAAAGCTTGAAACTGCAAGTCACGGAAGCACTGCCAAAAATCAATAACTGATTCGTGTGGAGCCTTCCATTGTTGTAACAGTTTTTGGTCAAGATAGTCTGGATCAAAATGATAAAAAGTTTCTTCAATGAGATCAAAGAAGTTCTCAAGTGAGTGGACACTAGTAGCTGGTAGGTTGAGAAGCCAATGATGTGGAGATTTGCAAAGTGTGTGTACAAGTAGCAAGCTGGACTATTCATTAGAGCACCCATCTTCCTCATGAAGCATGGAAAGAAAGTCATGTAAGTACTTAGGCCAGGTCACTTCACCTTCACCATCATACATGTAAGTGGACAAGAGATCGAAAAACTTCCTCGTGATGGAGACATCTTCACGATTCAAAGAAATTATAATTTCAACTTATTGTTCACCATACCAAGGAAAAGCAAATGATTTCATTTTCTTGGATGAAATTATAGAATCATGGCCTAACTTGGTGGGAAAGCCACATGAGTCCCTATGTTTTGAAGAAAATCCTCTAGTACATAAGTGGTAGGATTTCAAAAATCTCATAAATTCATAATTTTACTCTATCAGGCATGTAGAGGACCAGCGGATCAAGTGGCATTAATTTAAGGAAAGATAAGGGCAGAGTGTATAGGAGTACAAAATAGAATCTAGAAAGATGGCCATAATACTAGGTATCCCCCAACGAACCTATACATACTCCTCAAGATTTTTGGGGGTCTACAGATCCATCTGCAGAACAAAGTGATGTTGTTCAAACCTAGAAAATTGGACGAGGCTTGTGCACACACAATACCTAGAGAAAATAGGCAAAAGGAAAGGAAACTAGGCGAGTAAAACCAAAAGGAGCCATAACAAACTTCCATGGAGAGGAAGAGGTAGTGGAAATGGGAAAAAGACAAAAATATAGTAGCCATAACACATTAGTTCAAATACCCTAACAACCACTAGATCTAATATAACATTGTTGATGATACAAGGGAGAAGTGTTAGAATTTGCATCGAAAGCTCAACCGAAAGAACAAAAAGAAATGCGTTAAGAAGAAAAATATCATGGCCACTAATTCGAGTAACCAGGTGGAAAGAAACTCGGATTTGGATGAGACAATTTTCTATATCTCAATGTAGAATGAGATGAATTTGAGTATACTTTAGCAACAAGAAGAGAAGTAAATGACCAAACTCTTCCGTATAAAGATATAGGTTAAGAAGATAAAAAATGATTCTCTATTTGACTCAAGATGATAGGAGAATCCCATCATAGTAGATATGGTCAAGAAATTGGGACTAGAGACTCATGACCATCCTATCCCATATCCATTGAGATGGGTCAACAAGAAAGTAGAGATAGAGGGAGCCAAATACTATAGAATCGAACTTACTATTAGTGTTGATTTTATTGATGAAGAAGAATTGGATTTAGTTCCATAAGATGTATGTTTTGTTTGGGAATCCCTATATGAAAATGTTGATTGTGATCTTCAAGCCGAGATCCAACCAATTTCATGTCATAAATGATGATAAATATTTCATCATCAAAGTGCACAATGGAAATATGAAGAACACTTTAGTAAATTCCAGCCAAACCAAGAACTTGATTAGTTGTGACAAGAAAAATGTTTTGTATTTATGAGGAAATTGGTTTGTAAAAGATTCAATTAGAGATAATTTATACTTGCAGGGGGGTGTTTGGTAATAGAAAAAAAAACTAGAAGAACTATTACAGGTGTACATGTGTGTGTTCCAGGAGCCCAAGCAGCTACCACACAAGAGGGAAGTGGAGCATGAGATCAATTTATTGCCAAACAATTTGTTTCCAAACATTGGGTTGTATAAGTAGTCCATTATAGAGGAAAATAAGGTGAGGAAGTAGTTTCATCAACTATTGGAGCATGGTTTCAATTGACCAATTACCTCATTATGTGGGTCACCCATAATCATTGTACCAAAGAAGGATTGGACTTGGTGGTTGTGTATTGATTATAGGGTGTTAAAGAAAATTACTCTCATGAATAGGTACCCCCTAACCAGGATAAATGATTTTTTAGATTGGTTATAGCAAGGAAAATACTTCAAAATCCATATATCACCAGGTACAATTAAAATAAGAAGATAGATGGAATGCCACCTTCAAAACCAAGAAAGGTTTATATGAGTGGTTAATCATGTCGCTTGGCCTATGTCATGCACCAACTATGTTTATGAGGTCAATGAATGATATATTGTGCCATTTTATAGATTCATTTTATATTTATATTATAAATATATATTGGTCTACAATGCTTCCTGAGAGGGGCACATCTCACATTTGATGTAGGTGCTAGAGACATTAAAGAAGCACCATTTACTGGGAAATATTAATAAGTGTGATTTTGCATAGTGGTCTTTGGTGTATCTAAGATATGTGATTGGTGGGGTAGAGCTAAATATAGATATTTACAAGATGGAGGACATCGTGAAGTGGTATGTTCTTACTAATTTTTCTGATCTTAAGAATTTCATTGGTGAAATATAGTACCTAGGGAAATTAATAGCGTCATTTTCAGTAGTAATAGCACCATTCCACACCATAATAACTAGTGATAAGAGTTTACAATGGGAAAAGGGGAAGAAGGGGCTAAGGACTTAAAAAGGAATATTAGTTAAGCAATAATATTGGCATTACCATGCCATTGCCAAACTTGTCGAAGCACTTTCAAGTGGATTCATATGCAAGGGGGTATGTTATGGGAGTGGTTATAAAGGGACGAATGCATGCATGCTATCACTATGAAGTATTCCATGGGGTACTTCTCAACAACCTTACCTACGACAAGGAGATCTATGCACTAGTGCAAGAAATGAAGGAGTGGAAACACATTCTGATGGGAAAGGAGACAATAATCCACATAGATCACCAACCACAATAGTACATGCAAGCCTAGAGTAAGCTACAAAGACTAGGTGTCCAGACCTCCAACCAATGAACAAAAAAAAATGCTAAGAAGAAAGATATCATGGCCACTAATTTGGAAAACTAGGTGGAAAGTAGCTTAGATGTGAATGATAATATTGTTTCTACATTAGTGCATAAGGGGGTGAATCTAGGTAGCCTTCAGAAACATGAAGACAAGTAGATGATCATATTCATCCACATAAAGATGATGGTAAAGAAGATGAAAATTGATGCTCTATTCAACTTAGGATCATAGGTAAATCTCATAGTAGTAGATTTGGTCAAGAATATGGGACTAGATATTCATTACCATCCAACCCATATCCATTGGGATGGTTCAACAATGAGGCATAGATAAAGGTAACCAAACAATGTAGAATGAAATTTGCTATCAGTGCTAACTTTATAGATGAAGTAAAATTGGATGTAATTCAATTAGATGTATGTGGTGTTTTGTTTGGGAGTCCCTATATCTACATGTAGGATGAAATATTCAAGTAGATATACTAGTATCAGCTCATCAAGGATATAAAATCCTATAAATGTGCACAATGGAAAGCTAAATATCTCACTAGTAAGTGAAAACCAAGCCAAGAATTTGATAAATTCTAGTAAGAAATATGTTTTGTTTTTTTATGAGAAAATAATATTTTAGAAGAGTCAATGAGAGCTAAGTCATCCTTAGATGGGTGTACTAAGGAATAGAAGCAACAATTAGAAGAGTTGCTTCGGGAATATAAGGGTGTGATGTAGGATCCTAAGGGGATACCTCCTAATAGGGAAGTTGAGTATGATATCTAGTTGTTGCTAGACTCTTCATTGCCAAACATCAGGTTGTAGACACAATCTATTATAGAGGAAAATGAGGTGAAGAAGAAGTTGCAACAACTATTGGAATAAGGTGCCATTCAAAACATTACCTCAAAATGTAGCTTACCCATTACAATTGTACCAAAGAAGGATAGGACTTAGATTCCACGTGTATTGATTATAGGGAATTAAAAAAATATTAAGGAATTTAGACTTCTGTGATCCATAACATTGTTTAGAGAATTTTCGGTGAAATCACATAAATAATCATTTTTCGACGCGTTTCGAACCAACCAGTGTGGTTCATCGTTAGGACAAGTTGAAGAACCGATCCAGCTTAGCATGTTAAATAGTTTGGGCAGAGACTCCAATGGCTAGATTGATAACGGCTAATTCTGACCTTATGACCCCAGTCAAATAATTCAATATTCTTGCTATATTTTTAGTTATTATTATTCCCAGAAATTAGTTAAATTAGGTAAAAATTAGGTAAAAATATATAAATAAAGTACTCCTACTGGTTAGTAAATCAATTGTTTATTTAAAT
>APFE030396596.1:0-21018 GCA_000404065.3 Pinus taeda | reverse complement strand
TTAAATTATTCCTTAAATATTATTATTCCAAGTATAATATTTAAGTTTAAATGTACCCATATAATAATAGTTAAAAACTAATTGTAACTAGGTAAATATATTAATACATTTAATGGTTCAAAAATTATTTATTAAATTCTTATTAATAGCTATTAATAAAACGAATAATATTAGGTAATTAAGATAATAGAAGGGATTAAAATAAACTAATTCCAATATACTATTAGGTTGTTAAGTTTAAAAGTTGAATATATAAAATATATTTAAAAGCTGAATATATATTAAAAAATTATAATAAACAAAGGGAAAAAGGACCAACCACAGAAATCAACCTCTAAGGGGAGGGAAAAGGAAACCCTGAGACCTTAGAGATGAGGGAATGAGGAGGCTAGGAAGACAGGGTTGGGACCCAGCAACTGCTAATCTTCCAACCATCATCCCTATTAAGATTTTTCGGCTTTTTCTCAATCTCCAATGCCTCTCTAAATTTGCGATGGTGAAACTGCGCAACTTTAGCAATGACTTGAGCCTCTTCAATACAAACATGATGCTTAGTCTTCTCGGCATGTTCAGCCAGGGCTGAGGAATTGGCCCTTCGATGCCTTAAGTCAGTCGAATGCTCGCTAATCCTTTGATTGATAGAGCGACCCATCTCACCAAATATATTAAATAATAGGTACCCGATGCACAGGATAGAATCTCAGGGAAAATTTTAAGAATGAAATTTTTTTAAGCAAAGTCTTTCGATAGAAATCACACAAGAGAAATTTTTGACCGAAAAATTATCTTATGTGATTTCTACCAAAAGAATTTGCTTAATTCATTATGGATCACAGAAGCATGAATACAGAAATGAAAATTTATATTAAACTTTAGAAACCTTAGCGAATCTTTCTAGTCCTTAACATGCAAATTATAAAATGTTTAGTGATATACTAGTAAAAATATTCATATTTCTAATGATATTTTATATAGTCTCTACAAAATGTTGGTGATTTTAAGCTAAAATAATTTTATACTGTAAAATTTGGGAAAATTATTTTTAGAAAAAATGGAAATTGACGAATCTTTTTTCTGGAAAAAGCATGGAAAATCAGCCCACCTATGAATATTAGCCCCTAAAATTTTCCCTAGATAGATAATATGTTGGATTAGTTGCAGCAAGCCAAATACTTGACCAAGCTAGAATTAAAGTTTTGATATCACCAGGTTCAAGTTAGAGAATAATATACCTTGAAGATTTCCTTCAAAACCAAGCAAGGTTTGTATGGGTGATTAGTCATGCTATTTGGCCTGTAAAATCCACCATCTATGTTTATGAGGTTAATGAATTATATACCAAGCCTTTTTTATATATTCATTTGTTATTGTTTATTTGGATGATATACTAGTATAGAATGCTACATGGGAGGAGCACATATTGCATTTAATTCAGGTCCAAGAGACATTAAGAAAGCAACAATTGATGGAAAATATCAAGAAGTGTGAGTTTCCACATCAATATTTCATGTATTTGGGATATTTGATTGTTGGGGGAGAATTGAAGATATATCCTACCAAGATGGATGCCATCATGAATCGATTCCTACTAATGTTTATGACATCAAGAGTTTCAAAGGGGAAACATATTAATGGAGGAAATTCATACCCTCTTTTTTAATAGTACCAACAACATACCACACCATAACATTGAGTGGCAAGAGTTTTTAGTGGGGAAACGATCAACATAGGGCATTTGAGGAGTTAATGAAAAAGAGTAGTTAAGCATCAATTATAGCATTATTAAACTTACAATATCCCTTTGAAGTGGAGATAGATGCAAGTGGGTATCATATGGGAGCGACCCTGATGTACGGAGGAAGACATGTATGCTACCATTTTAAAGTATTTCATGGGGTGGTTCTCAAATATCCTACCAACAATTAGGAGCTATATGCCTTAGTGAAAGTTGTGCCAAAGTGGAAACACTATCTAAAATGGAAGGAGACGTTAATCCACATAGATCAAAAGCCATTATAGTAATTGTAGGCCCAGATTAAGATACAATAGACCAAGAATCCATAGCTCAACCTAATGAACAAAAAGAAAGATGCTAAGAAGAAAAATATCATGGACACTGATTCGAGCTACCAAGTGGAAAGTAAATCGAAGGTGGATTGTTGGGAATCACCATTTTCATTAGACCAAAACCCGCATGTGTTAGTCAAAGATCACATCTCCCGAGATAAGGATCCACAAGAGCTAGTTAGTCCATGTCGTGAAACACATGAGGAGTATTGGTTTATCCAATGTCCAAAAACCTCCCCCAAATGTGATTCAGGTGTGTATCAAACTTGTGACCTACGCTCTGATACCACTTGTTGGAAATCATGATTTCCATTAGACCAAAACTTGCACGTATTAGTTAGTGATCACATCACTAGAGATAAGGATCCATGGGAGGCAGTTAGTCCATGTCGCGAAACACAAGGGGAATGTTGGTTTATCCAATGTCCAACATTAGATGAGAATATTATTTTTAGATTAGTGTAGAAGAGGGTAAATCTGAGTATCCTTTAGCAAAAAGAAGAGAAGGAAATTACTAGACTCATCCATATAAAGATACAAGTTAAGGAGATGAAAATTGTTGCTTTATTCAGCTCAATATCGTAGGAAAATATCATAACAACAAATTTAGTCAAGAAATTAATATTGAAGAATCATCAACATCCTATCCCATATCCATTAGGATGGGTCAACAAGGAGGCAGAGATAAATGCAGCCAAATAATGTAGAATCAAATTTTCTATTACTGTTGAATTTATTGATGAAGTAGAATTGGATGTAGTTCCATTAGATGTATGTGGTGTAGGGAAGATAGTGGAAAACTTGTAGATGCATGTGTATTTTTCTATGATATAACAAGAGGTATATAGGATCATAAGAGGATGCATGTTTTGTTGTACTTGTTGACAGTGCTGGACCCACCAACATGTCAAGGCGATCTCCCCAGTAAGAAGTCCCAATTAGACCTCAGGTTGTTTGGTATAGGAGTCCCAACAGTGGGTTGTAAGGTAATGCCTTGACCGCGATGTCGCACAAAGGCATGTAAGATAACTATGTTAGTAGCAATGGTGTGACTATTGCAGTGAGTCAAGGAAGGTCTATGAGAGGTTCTAACACATAAGGGGGGAGATAAGGGTGAAGGTTAGTTCTAGGTTGAAAAGGATCAGTCCCAACTCAGCTAGGAACACACAACACAAAAGCGCATACACAACTTCCGGCGGAGCAGTCCACTTGGATGCGGTAGTCACAACATACAAGGTAAGGTAACATGTACAACACTCACAGATCAATCCGAATAAGTGCAATGGTTGCTACAGCAAGGTTCATGTGGAAGGTTTGTCTAGTGTCCGACAGAGTAGTCAACACGGATGAGACAACATTAACATCATATAAAACACATTTGCAACAAGATTCATATATTTCATATAAATCAATTCATACACAAATACATAAGTTAAACAACATATATCATTAAGGCAATCAAAGTAGTCCAGCTACAATAACAGCATATGCATGAAAATGTGATGCCTCTTATTATATAAAAAGTGTAAGTTCGAATCATACAATACATCCATGTAAACCTGCTAACCCCATCAGTGGAATGTTACAGATGCATCCACCTAATTCTCCAAAGAGATGAACTAGCTCTGTGCAGTGGAGAAACCAAGGCACATTATAATATTGTCCAAGCTCTTTCCAAGATAGTCTTATTAGAAGCTTGGCTGACCAAAATCCCATACAATGAGTTATGAGGGACTATTTATAGGAAAGGGTGAGATGAACTTTGATGTTCCCCTTTGTGACATTTCAACTACCCTCATGACTCTTCACCTACTCTATGACTGTTACGTCTAACTATTGACACTTGAATTACACTTGACATGACTCAATGTGACAATGCACATCTACTCATGTGAGACAACATGGCTTGAGCAAGCCAAGCAACACATCACTGACACTCGGTCCATTGTGGTGAGACCAACTCTTTGAAATTTTTGTGATAGTGAAGGTGGTGAGCTGATTCTAAGCTTGTTCTTCCATGATGGTGTGCATGCACCTCATGGTGACATCTTGCTGAAGCAAACTCTTGCCTCCGTTGCAACCAATGCATTAGTTTGGCCACTTCATCCAACTCATCTCCTCTCATGTGCATGGTCTTCTTGGGTGCGGCTAAACCAACAACACATTGATGCATAGTGTCCGTGCTGATATTCAAGTGTGTGTTGGTGGTCATGCACATCAACTTTCCGAAGTACATGTTCAACTCCAGTTGGACTTGCTTCTTCTCTTCGCCTTGGCGAGTGTGCTGAATGGGTCGGATTGCATGCATGCGCATAATAATATGCATGCTGCTGAATCCCTTGCATGTGATCAACAACACTTCTCATCATGTCTTCTCCTTTCCAGCTGTTGGGATGGATCTTTAACTTGTACAGGTGCAGTTTCATCTGTAAGTGCATGTTGCGCCCACTGTTATTCTTGTTCCTGCTACAACTCACTTGTCTGTCTGTGCAGCTTCATGTTCTTCTTTGAGTTGCTAATTCATCACATGCAACTCCTTCTTTGTTCCATTCCCTGTCTTTACACGATCATCATGTAGCGTCGTCACCTCATAGCCCGAGTCTCCAAAGTTGCTTTCATCATCTTGAGTTTGCAACTTTGTTCCACCCCTGTGTTGTCAACAACCTTCCTCTTGCATTCAATGCATTCACTACGTTCATTGCATTCATTATGTTGTCTTCAGCTATTGTTCATGTTAGTGCTCATTGTGATGATGCTGCTTGGTGTCCTTGTCTATGAACAACTTGATGTATTCATGAGTAGGCAAGCTCATAGACACTTGATCGACTACATCTCCACGTGTGCTCTGAACGGTGTCTTCGACTCTACTTTCTTGGAAACCATCGTACCTGCACTAGTAAGAGGCAGATAAGAACTTACAATGCCTGGGGACATGGAAACACTCATGGAAAGAAATTTTTCAGTTGAAAACCAAAATGAACTCTAGGAACTCATTTGCAACATACCTTTGTGACTAATCATGAAGGTTACGTAATTTCGGCCGGGGGTTCGGGAGACCGACTGCCAAGACTACACAAGGCACAGTTTAGGCTATTGGGAGACTGACAAACTACTGGAACTATGCAATTCACGGTCCAGTCTGGCTACTGACTGTTGGGATTATGCAATGCACAATTCCAACTAGGAAGGACTGCTTGCCCAGGGAAATATTTGCGCAATTTATTGGGCCAAGCAGCCACTGTCCTCCAGAAATGTGCAAAATAGTTCTAGATGCTAGTGCTAGGTAGGAATGCACAAATCTAGAGAAGAAGGTGAGCCTTCCTTCCCCAGATTGCACAATGCATCCTTAGTGAAGGCAGAGTCCAAGCCAAGGTTGGCCCGACTCGCCGACAGGTAACTAAAAGCAACTAATACACTAAATGCATGGCGACACTAAGTGTTAGAAGATGTGATTGGGAGTGCATGAAAAACATGAATGAAAGGTTCAAAAAACAAATCAACATGCATGTGGGTGAGGTATTTCGTCGGTAGGAAGAACATCCATGCAAAACAATGTCATGCATGCGACAGCAGTGAGATAGAAACAAAAACTGAAACAAAGCTAGGACAAGCTAGTATACATGTAAATGATAGCAAGCGTTCAAGGAAATCAAGAAAATAGTACTCCCGTAAGAGAAAAAAACAAAAAGTGACAAAAATGCAGCACAAGGCATGGGAAGCGGGCTTGCCCGAAAACATCTGAGTTGAATGTGCTGACTACTCTTAGATGTGATGTGGGATGTCAGTGTCGCAAGTTTGATGTGAGGATTGAGCTTTGTAGCATCCAGTTGATGATTTTTTATAGCATCAAGGTTGTGATGTGCATACCACAAATCTAGGTACAGAGACACTTGGTGGGAGGCTTATATAATGATCCTTTCATGTAAGCTCCAACTGCTAAACATAGATCCATGAAACAAGGGATGCCTTTGCATGCTACCTCGGGAGAAGAAGACCATGCATGCAAGTCAGTTTTGCTTGGCCCCGGAGGGAACCGGTTAACTGAGCTACACAAGCAAGAGATTGCTCGACTATTGGAGAAAAATGCACATTTTTGGCTAGGAGCTAGGCTAGTTTCCCAAGAGATTTACACAATTTTGGGGCAGAGCAGCTGACTACTGCCTAGATTTGCACAAATTTTGGGATGAGCAACCCTGCTAGGGAAAATTGTGTAATTTTCACAATGAGTGTTGACTAGCACAATTGTGCAATCCTAGAGCCCAGCAGGTTACCATACAGAATTGTGCAATTTCTAGAGGGAAGGTTGGTTTCCCCACAAAAATGCACAATTTCTTGGGGGAGTTGCTCAGCCTACAACTGGACCAAGTCCAGATGAACAACCTGTGAGGGGAATGCATCAAGCTACGACCAGCAAGCTGCCTTTGTGCAAGAAAAACACTAAAGCTTGTGTACTTGACGAAGCAAAACAAGGTGCTGTGAAAAGTTGGTAGGGAGGCTCAAAAAAGAAGCTAAGGAAAAATTTTGGACGATGGTTGTAGTGCTAAAACACTTGGCGACATGCTGGTAGAACTCCAGCTCTATGAATGGACCTTTTTCGTGAAAAGCAAGTCTAAAACCTCCAGAAGTATTGTTCATTTATCATCGCATCTTGGTTTCACACTAACTTGATTGTAAGATGCAACATCTGCCAAACTCTTGGTTGATTGACACACATTCCAAGAGAAGGAAACACAGTTGTTTCGATTGGTGTTGAGGGGTATATAAGTGCACAAGTAGTATAGTCGTCAGAGTCTTAGGTTCATCTCTGGTGTTGCTCCACTACCAGCAGGCTTGGATAGTACCCTGGTGGAGTCACATAGGAACAAAAGCATGGCTTCGCTGCCAATGAGCCTGGTCAGTACCTTGGCAGATTTACTTGCATCACCTCCTTACGCAGGAAGCCTTTCTCTTATTTTGCCTTATTCATTTTTTTCATTTCGAATTTTTTGACTTTCCATTTATTTTTATTTTTTTTCCACTCTGCATAGCACTTATTCATTTCAGAGGTGGAAGAGGGATCTCAACTTATTGAGATCAGAAGAGGTTGTTTCAGCAGAGAAGTAGTTTATTATATCTCTCATGTTCCTATTAAGGTTTTCCCCCTCACATTACTCTACTTGGCTGAGCTGACAAGGGTTAACCCAAAACCAACTGACTAGAGAAGGTGACACTAGTTAGCGTGCAAGAGTTGTGTTTTCACCAAGGTTCACTTTGAACAGCACGTATTTTCCTTTGACGTATCATGGAATAAAAGTAACAATCTCATCATACAGAGGCAAGATGATAAATAAACAAAAAGGGATAGTTGTACAAGCCCTCCTATACTTTATCCAGCTCGCTTCAAGAGTCATACATCGTTTCATGCAAAACTAACCTACGAATGAAACAAACGAACTAACAAACATCAAAGTAAAGAAAAAGTGGAAGTGAAAGTTAAAGTAAAGAGAATAAGCAAACAAACCAGCAAAAAAAGTGTGTCAGCAAACAAGCATGCAAGAAAACAATTGAAAGAAAAAACTACTCCTACTCCTATACTAACAGTGCATGGGCCTGATCACGTGAAGTGATACTTCTAATGCAACCATCGGCACATTGGTAGACCCATGTTGGTGAAGGCTTGTTCCGTGCGCAACTTGGCTTTGTGAAACACCAAACAAGAAATATATAACAATGAATATAGCCACACTTCGTGTTTCAAAGTGCCAACGGGACATAAGTGAGTGCATGTGCATAACAGGTAGTCTGTGGACTCACCATGGTGTTGTGTGACACTATGTGCAAATTTGAAGCATAAGCACACTCTTGACTATGGCATGCAAGCAAACGAAAGAAAAAAAGATAACTTGTGTCGCGTAAGTGTGCTTTCAATGTAAGACTCCTCCAATGCATGAGCAATGGGATCATGCAGTTCGAGTGGAGGAAGTGTGATCTGTGAGTGAGATGGATCTTTAATGCAAAAAAATGAGTGATGAGGAGACTTGGGTGATCGAACAATTCCATGATCAGAAGTCAAACTAACCCTAAGAGAGAGAGGTCCTGACATAACCATCAGTCCAGCTTGAAGTGCCTCGACAGTCTTGGTTGTCTTAACTTCATCATTAGATAGATAATCATAAATGGGTGGCTTCAAAAGATCAACTGCAATAAATTCATGATCATTATAAAAAAATGGAAGTAAATGGATCACGACCACTACGATCAGAAAATCCATGAATTCTTTGGTATCCTCATGATCAAATAAATCGAATAGAGGGGTAGATGAAAAGTGAGCAAGCTCAACCTCTGTATCTCCAGAAAAGAGAGATGAAGGATCAAGTGGATCTTCAATGAGTAACTTATCCTCTTCATTTTTTAATGATGGACCAACATCTGGTGAGTCCTACAAGTGATCAACAATGGGTGCATCCATGGGTGAAGATACACATGCAAAATAATGGATGGTAGGTTCACCAAAGAGGTTAGGAAAGAACAGAGGGGGCTCGGACGGAAGGGAGTCATCCTTCACCAAGTGTTGATGCTCAAGCTCCCACTCATACTCTTCATGAATGATAGCGCATGTTGGTTGTGCAACACTAACTTCGTCATTGGGTTGCTCCTCGTTCATAACAAGTGAAGAGTCCAAAATGGACAAACACAAGACAACATCATTTGGAGGAACACCTGAGTGTGAAGACGGAGGTCGTAGAAAAGAATGCATATGAGAACTCAAAGGACTCACAACCAAATCTATGCAAAAATAGAGTGAACTAATGTTGGAAGAGTGTGAAGGATGAACAGGTGCGTGAGTATTCTCTTTAGCATCACTTGGCAGTGGTGGAGCTGTTGAGTGAGAGGAAGACAAATAGTCAGATGAGACAGTGTCCACATCCACATGAGATTTTGCAACTCCATCAATGAAGAATGTTGAGCGAGCCTTGATTTCAAACTTTCTCTTGGGACAGGTAGATTTCTTAAGGCAATACTCGAATCGGTCCCAAAGATAAGCAAAGTTGATCTGGCTCCTCAGAGCTTGAAACTGCAAGTCACAGAAGCGCTACCAAAAATCAATAACTGATTCATGCGAAGCCTTATGTTGTTGTAAAAGTTTTTGTTCAAGATGGTTTGAATCAAAATGATAGAATGTGTCTTCAATAAGATCACAGAAGTGCTCAAGTGACTGCATGGTGTCAGCTGGTAGGCTGGGCACCCAACTAAATGCAGATTCGTGAAGTGTGTACGCAAGCAGCAAACCAACCTTTTCATTAAAAAACACATCTTCCTCATGAAGCATGGAAAGAAAGTTATGTAAGTGCTCAGGTTAGGCCACTTAGCCTTCACCATCATACATGTGAGTGGAAAAGAGATTGAAAATCTTCCCCGTGATGGAGACATCTTCACGATTCAAAAAAAACCACGAGGGAAGAAGAGTGCAAGACTCCATGAATGATGTGCAAAGGTTCAAAACTGGATGAGAGGAAACAACTTGTCATCGGGCCCTCCTTCTAGCGCCAAAAAATGTTGACGGTGTTGGACATGCCAAAATGTCAAGGGGATGTCCCCGATAAGGAGTCCCAATTAGACCTCAGACCACTTGGTGTAGGAGTCCCAGCAGTGGGTCATAAGGTAATGCCATGACCGTGATGTCGCACAAATTCATGTAAGATAACTTTGTTAGTAGCAAGGGTGTGACTATTGCAGTGAGTAAAGGAAGGTGTATGAGAAGTTCTAACACATAAGGGGGGAGATAAGGGTGAAGGTGAGTCCCAGGTTGAAAGGGATCAATCCCAACTCGGCTAGGAACACACAACACAAAAAGGACATACACAGCTTCCAGCAGAGCCGACCACTCGGATACGGTAGTCACAACATACAAGGTATGATAACATGTACAACACTCACAGATCATTCCAAACGAGTGTAACGGTTGTTACAACAAGGTTCATGTGAAAGGTCTATCTCGCATCCAGCAAATCAGTCGACATGGATGGGACAACATTAATAGCATATACAACACATTTGCAACAAGATTCATATAATTGCATACGAATTAGGTCATACACAAATACGTAAGTTAAACAACACATATCATTAAGGCAACTAGAGCAATCCAACTACAATAACAACATATGCATGAAAATGTGTTGGCTCTCATTATATAAAAAGTGTAAGTTCCAATCATGCAATACATCCATGTAAACCTGCTAGCCCTCTCATTGGAACGTTACAGCCACATCCACCCGCTTCTCCAAAGCGATGAACTAGCTCTGTGCAGTGGAGAAACCAAGGTGCATTACAATATTGTCCAAGCTCTTTCCAAGAGAGCCTTATCAGAAGATTCACTCACCAAAATCCCATACAATGAGTTATGAGGGACTATTTATAGCAAAGGGTGGGATGACCCTTGACATTCCCCTTTTTGACAGTTCAACTACCCTCATGACTCTTCACCTACACTATGATTGTTACGTCCAACTATTGACACTTGACTTACACTTGACATGACTCAACGTTACAATGCACATGTACTAATGTGAGACAACATGCCTTGAGCAAGCCAAGAAAGACATCACTGACACTCGGTCCATTGTGGCGAGACCAACTCTTTGACATGCTTGTGATGGTGAAGGTGGTGAGCTCATGCCAAGCTTGGTCATTCATGATGGTGCCCATGCACCTCATGGTGACATCTTGCTGAAGCAAACTCTTGCCTCCATTGAAACCGGTGTATTAATTTGGTTGCTTCATCCAACTCGTCTGATATCATGCACATGGTCTTCTTGGGTGCATTTCAGCTGGCAACACACTAATGCATAGTGTAAGTGTTGATCTTGAAGTGTGTGTTGGTGGTCATGCAGATCAACTTTCCAAAGTACATGTTTAGCTCCAGGTGGACTTGTTTCTTGTCTTCACCTTGGCGAGTGTGTTGAATGGGTTGGATTGCATGCATGTGCACAATAGCATTTGTGTTTCTAAATCCCTTGCATGCGATCAACAACACTGCTCACCATGTCTTCTCCTTGCCATCTACTGGTATTGATCTTTAACTTGTATGGGCAGAGTTTCATCCGTGAGTGCATGTTGTGCCCACTGTTGTTCTTGTTCCTACTACAACTCACTTGTTTATCTGTGTAGCTTCATAGTCTTCCTTGACTTTCTACTTCAGCACATGCAACTCCTTCTTTGTTCCATTCCTTTTATTTGCAATATCATCATGTCGCGTCGTCACCTCATAGCCTGAGTCTCCAAAGTTTCTTTCATCATCTTGAGCTTGCAACTTTGTTCTACCCCTATGTTATCAACAACCTTCCCCTTGCATTAATTGCATTCATTTTGTTTGCCACATTCATTGTTTGCACTACATTTTCTATGCTTCCTTCAACTGTTGTTCACGATTCTACTCATTGTGATGTTGATGCTTGATTTCCTTGCCTACGAACAACTTGATGTCTTCGTGAGTAGGCAAGCTCATAGACACTTCATAGACTACATCTCCAGGTGTGCTCTGAATGGTGTCTTTGACTCAACTTTATTTGAAACCATCGTACCTACACTGCTGAGAGGTAGATGAGCACCTACAATACCTGGGAACATGGAAAAACTCATGGCAAGAATTTGTCAGTTGAAAACCAAAATGAACTTTAAGAACTGATTTGCAACATACCTGTGTGACTAATCATGACAGTTGCGCAATTTCGGCCAGGGGATCAAGAGACCGACTGCCAAGACTGCACAAGGCACAATTTGGGCTACAGGGAGACTGATTGACTCCTAGATCTATGTAATTCATAGTCCAATCCACCTGCTGATAGCTGGGATTGCATAATGTGCAATTCCAACTGGGAAGGATTGCTGGCCTAGGGATAGATTTGCGCAATTTCTTGGGCCAAGTAGCCACTGTCCTCCAGAAATGCATAAAATAGTCCTGGAGGCCAGCGTTGGGCAGGAATGTGAAAATCTAGAGAGGAAGGGGAGCCTTCCTCCCCATATTGTGTAATGCAGCCTTAGTGAAGGCAGAGTCCGAGTCAAGGTTGGCCCAATTCGCCGACGAGCAACTGAAAGAAACTATAATAGTAAATGCATGGCGACACAAAGTGATATCAAAAGTGAATGATAGTGCATGTAGAACATGAATGAAATATTCATCAAATAGATCAACATGCATGTGGGTGAGGCAGTTCACAAGTTGGGCGAACTTCCGTGAAAAATAGTTTCATGCATGCGACAGTAGTGAGATAGCAACGAAAACTAAAACAGAGCTAGGACAAGCTAGTATACATGTAAACGATAATAGGAATTCAAGGAAATCAAGGAAACAGTAATCCCACAAGAGAAAACAAAAAAAGTGACAAAAATGCAGCACAAGGCATGGGAAGCGAGCTTACCCAAAAACAACTGAGCTGAATGTGCCGACTGCTCCTAGATGTCATGTGGGATGTCAAAGTTGTAAGGTTGATGTGAGGAATGAGCTCTGTAGTATCCAGTTGATTAGTTTTGATAACATCAAGGTTGTGATGTGCATGCCACAGATCTAGGGAAAGCGACACTTGGTGGGAGGTTTCTGAAATGATCCTTGCATGTAAGCTCCAGCTACTAAACATAAATCCCTAAAACAAGGGATTCCTTTGAACGTTTCCTTGGGAGAAGAAGCCCATGCATGCAAGTCATCTTTTCTTGGTCCTTGAGGGAACCGATCAACTAAGTTGCACATGTAAGAGACTGCTCGACTGCTGGAGAAATGTGCACATTTCTGGATAGGAGCTGGGCTAGCTTCCTAAGAGATTTGTGCAATTTCTAGGCAAATTAGTTGACTGTTACCCATATTTGCGTAAATTCTAGCCTGAGTAGCCCTGCTGGGGAAAATTGTGCAATTCCTGCTGCGAGTGTTGATTGGGAGAATTGCGCAATATTACAGCCTAGCAGGCTGCCAAACATGATTGTGCAATTTCTAGAGGGAAAGCTGGTTTCCCTTCAGAAATGAGCAATTTTCTTTGGGAAGTTTCTCAGCCTACAGCTGGACCAAGTTCGGGTGATCAGCCTGCGAGGGGAGTGCATCAGGCTATGATCGACAAGCTACCTTTGCGCAAGAGAAACACTGAATCTTGAGTACTTGACAAAGAAAGACAAAGTTTTATGAAAGGTTGGTAGGGAGGCTCCAAAAGAGGCTAAGAAAAATTTTGGAGGGTGGTTGTAGCCACTACAACAATACTATAAGCCTATTAATAGAAAATATGGTCTATACCATACCTTACATGTACCCACTTTTCCTTGGGAAACAAATTTCATGGACTTTGTGGGAGGTTTAACAACAACAAGGAAGGGACATGAATACTTATTTGTTATAGTTGATAGTTTTACGAAAATATGTGTTCTAATGCCCTATAAAATACCATCAATGGGAAATAATCAACAAACTTATACTTTAGAAAGAGTTATACAACATTCTATCCATAGAGAGATGGGAAAACAAAGTAGTCAACCATACTTTGGTGCATCTTTTGAGGGATTAAAATTAGAATCCATTAGAGAAATTTTGAGGTAAAAATGGGCCTCAAATCAAAAATGTACAACCCAAATAAACTTTATAGGAACCAATAGGATTCAATATTATGATGTCAACCATGGGGGATGATTCACCATTTTTGGGGTAAAAAGGTAAAAAGAAAATCAACTAGTTTTCCGACTTGTATTTTCAACTTATCTCCCTACCATTTTACTCAAATTTCAAGTAGGAGCACTGATTGGATGCAAAATTTAATTTTTCATCCAAGAGTACCCATGTTTCATACTTTTGGTGGACCCTACTACATGAAAAATGTGAAATACATGAAAAAATGTGATTGCAAATACATTTTTTCATGTGTTTCACATTTTTCATGTAGTGAATCCATCAAATTTATCCAACATGGGTAATCCTTGGATGGAAAATTAAATTCAGCATCCAACAAGTTCTCCCACTCGAAATTTGAGTAAAACCACACGAATATAAGTTGAAAATATGAGTTGAAAAAATAGTCTTTTAATTTTTCCTTCCAAAACTTGATGAGGAAATCTAATCTTATTTTATTATTTCCACTATTATTTTATAATATACGATAGGAGGCCCATTTTAATACTCAAAAATTCTCTAATGATTTGAAGATACGGGATGAAAATATGTTCTATATACAACACTCTTATATCAGAGTAGACCACCTTTCTAATGGTAAGTCCCCATTTGAAATTATTTTTGGATATTTTCCTCCTTCAACTTTGGATATTGCATATGGACATCATGGTGGAGTGAGGGAGGATCTTATAGGGTATGCCTTAAGGGTAGAAAAAATTGTTGAGAAGATTAGGAAGATCCATCTACATGTACAAGAGACATTGCAAAAATCATAGGAAAAATATAAGGCTAGGCATGATCAACACATAATAAAAAATTTGTTCAAGGTGGGGGAGACAATATAGTTAGAATAGAACAAGGAGACACCACAAGGTACTAGTAAGAAAATCAAATCTCTGCAATATGGCCCCTTTGAGACAGTGTATAAGGTGGTAAATAATTACTATAGACTTATTCTACCACCATACAAGTGCATTTACTAAGTGATGAATGTAGATAATTTGAAACTCTATGTGTCTTCCATGCTAGATTACAAAGTGGAACAAGTCCTACATTATGTAGAGGATTTATCACTAGACGGTGATGAAAAATTGATACATGATATAGGTTTTTAGAATAGTTCTATAACTACAATAGTAGGGAAGCATGATCTTTGGCATATTGGGTTGAAATGATAACTTCCAATAAAGGCTAAATGGTACACCTAAGAGAAGGTGGAGGACAAGTTTCCTCACATCATTCAGTAGAAGATTTTGGGAACCAAATTCCTATGAAAAAGGGATGTATAATCTAAAGTGGATAATTTTTTTATTTTTCATCCATATTGATGCTTTTGAAATGGAAAAAGTGGAGGAATTATCTCACATGAAGATTTTTACCAGCAGGTCCTAGTTTGGTGAATTGGGATATGGAACCCACAAAGATAATTTTAAGGAAAAAAATGAATTTTTTTTGGAAGTATGTATGTAAAATGTATGCCACCGAAAAGTTGACCTTCCTATTTTGACCACCATGATTCAAGGGGACATTATGTGAGCCCCCATTATTCATATAAATAAGTCTCGCCACATCATCATGATGAATAATACTATATCAGATTCAATAGTGTAACTATATCTAAGATCTTAATGAGTAAAACTTAATAACAACTAGGCTATTAGGTTGTGTTATAACTAGGCCACTGGGAGGAAAATGGGTTCCATTCTATTCAAGTGCATTTTATTCCATAGTTGAGTAGAGTAGTTGAGAGTGGATAGAGAGAGAGAGAGAAAATATAGAGGGACTTTGAACTATAGAAGCCCACAAGCTAAAAGTTTCACTTCTTTTTACTTTCATCCATTTCCATTAAGAGAAAGAGAGAGCAAACCAACCTCACCTTCTGATTGGGTTTTCGCCCGAAATGGTTTCCCAAGTCATATCTTAAGTTATTATGGTTGTGAGTGATTGTATTTTTTTGTTCTATTTTTCTTGCATTTTCTATATTAAATGCATAAATATAATGACCTAATAAATCAAAAAATCTAATGAAAATAACCCTCATAATAAATATGTAATATTTTCAATATAAATTTATCAAATTTGTCATAAAAACCTATCCAATGGAATATCCATGGTAGTTTATGGATCAACTCCTATTTATCACAACACATGTCCTTAGTCAATTTGAAATAGCTACAAAAGGTGTTATAAACAGTTTTACATTTTCATTTTAAATCTTTCCAACACCGTTTCTATGCACTCACTATGAAACAATGTTACTTTATCATTTTCCAATCTCTTATTATTCTCATACAAAGGATTTTTTTGCAACACCCAAATATTTCCTAATGAATGATTTTTTATATTTTATTTTAAGCACATTTATATACTATGTATTAGACCCCATAATAATCATGTCATCAACATATAATAACAAGATTATATGGATTTCATTATCTAGTCTCTTAAAATAAACATAATGTTCATACTAGCATCTATTATAACCTTGTTAAGTGATAAGCCATTAAGACTTAAAATATCGCATCCTTGAAGCTTTCTTTAAACCTTACAAGCTCTTCTTCAGACCACATACTAATTTTTCCTTCCCTTTGACCTCATGTTCCTATGGATGTTGCATATGAATATCTTCCTCCAAGTCCCCATGGAGAAAATTTATCTTTCCATCTAACTACTCGAGATGCAAATATTCTACTACCACTGAATTTAAATTAGTTATTATTGAAGTCATTTTGATAATAGTAGAAAATATTTCATAAAAATCTATACCTTTATTTTGTGCAAACCCATTTACAACAACCCTATTCTTGTATGTCTTTTGGCATCCACCTTATTCATAACTTGTAAACCCATTTATTATAGAATGCTATTTTACCTATAGGAAATGAGACCAAATCAAAAGAATGGTTACGTAAAAAATAGCCCATCTCTTCTTCGATGCCTTGCTCCCATTTCTTTATAGTTTCTACTTGAATTGCTTCTCCATATCACTTTGGTTCATTGGAATCAGTAAAAAATAGATAATACAATGAATGATAGTATTATTTATGGGGTCTACACTTGTAAGAGTCCAAGGTATGTGCTACTATTATTGTTTTCTAGCACCTACGGAATTTGTTTTTTTGTGATTTAATCAAGAGCTATGTATTTTGTGTTTTTCTTTTCCAATTTCTTTTTTTGCGACTAATATTTGTACATGATCTTATCATTAGATACCACATCTCTACTCTCAATGCTTTCATAATTTTCATTATCCCATAAGCAATATTCAAAATCATTAACTCCATATACAATAAAATTACAGTTCTTGGATTTGACCTTAAGCTTTGTTCTATTTTATATATCAATACGGAAAAATGATTCACAACCAAAAGTCTTTAGAAATTAGTAGTTTACCTTTTGACCTATGCATGCCTCTTCTATATTTCCACCATTCAAGGAACTTGAATGATTTTTATTTATTAAGTAAATAGTAGTATCGACAACAACAACCAAAAATTGGAAGAAAAATCCCCCATACAATCTCATACTCCTTGCATGCTCCATTATTAACCTATTCATCCTTTATGACACGCCATTTTCTTTTGGTGTTCCTATAATTGTCTTCTTTGTATTAATCCCATCAAACACCTTGTTGTGATATTCACCTCCATTTTTTTATCTAATACTCTTCAACTTACTATATTTTTCATTCTCGACCAAATATTTCCATTTCTTAAAAGTATCAAAGACATCACATTTGTTTATAATGCAATAAACAAAAGTTTTCTTGTTTCCATCATCAACAAAAGTAACATAATAATAGTATCCACCTAGAGATGATACTTGAGTTGATCCCCATACATATGTGTGCACAAGCTCTAACCTTTCACTCTTTTTTTCCTTCACAACTTTGAAAAATAGGAATCTTGTATGTTGAGCATAAAAAAAATGTTCACAGAACTCTAAATCAACCTTCTTCAAATCTAGCAATAATTTTCTTGAGTGGAGAATCGACATCCCCTTCTCTCTCATGTGCCCTAGCCTAAAATGCCACAATGTTGTACCTACTCTTGTAGAAGATAAAGCAATATAAAGGTCAGTATTACCAGTACATAAAATACAATGTACATTATATTTATCTTCTCTCCTTTTACTATTATTAGAGATCTTCTAGTGACCTTCCATGAATTTCTTGTAAATGTGACTATACAACCTTCACTTCATAATGAATATGCTCTTTCAACAATCGTTAGTTCCACTCTACAATTTTATCCATGCCTCACCTTCTCCAACCATTTTACATGGTTCATCATCACCCAAATAAACATCTCCAAAATCATCTTGAACATAATATTGAAAATTTTTCATATGGGGTGTGGCATGAAATGAATCCCCTCGTTCTATCACCCAAAAATCAACAATGCTATCTATTGAAAGGATTAAAGCATCCTATAAAACATCAACTGCCACATTTTCTTTCTTATTATCCTCTAGTTTTCCATATCCTTTTTTTTTATCTTAGAGACTAACAATATTTATTCTTTTTTCGTTTCTTCCTAAAATGCCAACATTCTACCATCCCTTTGGATTTGGATTTATGTTGGGCTCATCCCTCTCTCCATTTGTCTTTAACTATTCTCCACAGTCAAAGAAGTAATTTCCATTTCACCTATTATTTTTCATTGCATTTCCTCGCTAAGGATAACACCAACAACATCATAAAACATTAATGTTTTTGAACTGGAAACACAATTACTCACATCCCAACAAATCCATTCTAGGTTTTGGAAATGAGCACAAAATCAAAAGTTCCCTAACCTCATCATAAAATTTTAATTCTACAAAACTTAATTAATTGGTTATCATGTTAAATTCAGCTAAGCAATGAACAATAGATTCACTTTTGACATATTCATATTAAATAAACTCTTCATAAGAAATACCTTCTTGGAAGATGAGGGTTTTTCGTAATTTTATCCAATGTTATCATCAAACCCCTTGTTGTATTTTCTTTCAAAATTTTGACAATTGTTGATGCTGCCAAGTATATCTGTAATTTTCCTAGTGCCTTTTTGTGAAGAAGATCACACTCTTTGTCTTTCATATCCATTGGCTTCTCTTTTATTCTGCCCAATTGTCATTTTTTTTTCCTTGATATAGATAGTCTTCCATTTTGATCTTCCATAGCTGGTATTTTTTTTCCATTACACTTCTTGACCCTAAAGCTTTCTTCTACCATTTCTCCCACTCAAATAAGGAAACCTCTTTTCCTATGAGTTTTATCAACCAAATAAGCTTTCGACTTTGATAACATTTCTTAGGAATGAAAATGTAGAGTAATAAAAATCAAAATTACTGTGGAAATAAAACATAGAATGAAACAATATAAAGGAGGCACCAATATATGTGGTTCATCTAAGTTGGTCTATGTCCATAGATAAATAGCCAATCATTCCTTTTATTCCATCTAGAAAAATGAAGGGATTAAAACCTGCAACAAATCCATTGCAACCTATCCTCTCTCTCACAATATCCTCTCTCTCAATTACAAAATCTCAATAATACACAACCGAAATACAATTCCCTCGTAAAAATAGGGTTTCCTTATATGGGATAAAAACCCTTAAATAACATCTACCATTATATATGTGACCTAATGATGAATGGTCTAGATTCATTTGAAATTACAATATTCAACAAGTAAATTATTCAAGGCACTACCTCCGAACTCCCACCATGGGGTGATCCAAACAATTATTGTCAACCCCCTAGACCCTATGTTAACAATAGTATGGGGTGAATCCCCCCTACACCTTCGATTAAGAATTTAGATTCAAATACAACTAAATAAAAAAATATCTCATAATCATGGAAGATAATCAAGATCTACAACCAATAGTTCATCTTCTTGAAGTATTTTTTGGTGACCTTCTTGAATCTAGTCTTCTTTCTCCTTCTAAATATGCAATATTACTACATCAATCAAATTCTAACATCCATCTATAATTCTATAATGCCTTTTTCATTTTAACTCATTTGTGTCTAAGACTTTTTCAATGTTCTTGCAAATTTCCTCTTCAAGCCTTTTGGTAGTCTCTCCATTTAAAATCCTTGTTTCTTCTTGACTTTAGCAATGCTTCTTTTCTTCTTTCAATCTCTTTACCTCATCTAATATATTATTATTGTGATTCCATAATATACATATTTTTTCATCTTCATTTTTCTATTCTTCTTTGAATTCTCCCTTTTCCAACTCACCTTGCTACTCTTTCCTTGTTTTGATTGTTCAATCTTCTTCATGAGTGCTTCATTAAGGTTTTGTATGTCAACATCCCGTCCCCTTTCTTCTTGTTATATTATTTAGCTTCTTTTAATTCATCCTTAATTTCATACAATGCCTCCACTTGGGTATATTTGATTCATTTATTGGAGAATAATTTTTCAAAATTATGACTTGTCACTAAAGGAGTCTCAACATATGTCATTACCATCCTTAACCATTAGACATGATTGATTTCACCTTTATCTTCATATCCACTAAATTTAGGTATTTTCATTACTACTTTATTGAGGTATAGCTCAAATTCTAAACCTAATACCTCAATATGTTATCATTAATGATCTCAAATGATTATTATCATTTTATAATATAATATTATATGTTTTGGATCTCCAACTTAGCTTTTAAATCACCTCAATCATACATCTGAATCACAAGATATGATAATTTTAAGTTAATGTACCTTTAAAATCCCTATTCTAGAATTTGTCCTTCTACCTCATCTTTCATCTTATGTATATCTACAATTTAATCCCTTGTGAATCTAAAATTTTAACATGTAGTACTTCGATATGTATTCTTTGCAATTTCATACATGTGATCAAAATTTGATGTGCCAAGTGAAATCTATGGTAACATTCCCCAAACTTGTTGATATTTTACCTCTTCCAAAGAGTGAACTTGTAAAACATTGCCACATGTCCAATATTTTAAATCTGACTTTGAAAATTTTGTTGGATATGTTTTTATATGTTTCCTCAGAACAATGAAATTTTCATATTATTAAACTCTTATATGAAAATGTTATAGTGAAACCACAAACATGACTTGTTTAAGAATGATTTCATGACCATTCACAAACCTTCACTTCCAATGATCTAAACTTACGCAAGTGTAGGTTTTAACCCCGTACAGAAATTACCTGCATACAAATTCTAAATCACAGGAAAAATAAAAATGCAAGAGAATAACACATAAAACACATATACATAGAGATTTCCCACTAGATCCCAAAACCGGGACTACCAGCTTGATTTTTCATTATATTCCTTTCAATGTTACAATACAT